>VXAB01010060.1:44535-68874 GCA_013399175.1 Odontophorus gujanensis | reverse complement strand
TTTTTCTCTGAAAGAGTGGTCAGGCACTGGAATGGCCTGCCTAGGGAGGTGGTTGAGGCACCATCCCTAGCGCTGTTCAAGAAGCGTTTAGATGAGGTGCTAAGGGATTTGATTTAGTAGCTTAGTGGGTAGGGATGGTGACAGGAGGACGGTTGGACTAGATGATCTTGTAGGTCCTTTCCAACCTAATGTATCTATGAATCTATGAATCTATTTCAGATAGTCATCTTTCTGATAATCTTGTGCAGCCGCAGACTGTACTAGTCATTCTGATACAGTAAACAGATATAAAGTGCAATTCCAGGTTTGTGTATATATTTATGCACATAACAGATTGAACTGTACATTAGAATGATATGATTTGATTGTGGAAAAAAACTCGAAGTGCCGTAATCCTTTTGATGCTGTATCAAAACCAAAATTCACCCAGTAAATTATAGTTGACAAGATGTCTTTTTAGAAAAATCAATGAAAAAAATCACCAGAGAAATCAAGAAAGAAAGGCTGCCACTGACCTCTCCCATTTGAGAGTATATGAAATGGGGCAAATGTGGCAAGACAGAGTGATATGAAGATTCCTTTGGTGGAGCTTTTTTGAAAGCTCAAGCCCATTCACACTGCCAGTGATCAATGAAATACCACCTTAGAACTTCTGAGATAATCTTAAAAATGCATGCAGTGAAACATTTAATCGTTTTGCTCTTTTTAGTTTGTTTAAAATATTTAGGATTGTACTTGGAGATTAGCCGTTTTCCCAGGATTGGGTTAGCTTTCAACAACTTTTTCCGTGTGAACACATATTGCTAGCAATGTAAACATGCTAAGCTTCTTTAGCTCCAAGTTACACATTTCTTTTTTGTGATAGTGATGAATACTCATCTGTAAAATAATAAAATAAAAAATAAGTAGTTCACACCAACTGCAATATCCATTATGGTATTTCAGAAAATGTATTACATTTCAGAAACAAATCAAAACAGGGGGTTGAATGTGTCCTTATTCATAACTTGCCTCCTGAAGAAAATATTAAAGACTTATGCAGCTACTAAGATTTACCCTCTATGAGCTGTGAAAGCTCCAATGCTTTCTTGAAAAGAGATAAAAGATTAGTCATTTAACAATTTCTCCCTATCCATACCACTGAGATCTTTTTCTTGTTTTACCTTATTAAATACAGGATAATTTACATGTTAAAATTTGACATTATTTGCAAATAATCCCCTTTATTTTAATAACTACCTTGATTTATTGACCTTTCTATTATTTTCATTACAGTTTTCAGTCATCTATGGGTTCATAAATCTACTCCTGTATTACAAAAGAAAAGTCATAACCTGTGCAATAAGTAAGCATTATACTCATCACACAGGAAACTAGAAAAACCATACAGCATACTCTCAAAGTTTTAAAACATGGTTTAGGATAAAAAAGAATTTTCATTTGTTCTTTTTCTTAAGCATCAAAAGACAAGAAGCATTATTTTCCCTTCAGAGACTTCGTATGTGTCTCAGAGAGAGAGAGTGGGATGGTATCATCTTAATCTCCATTTATTAATTTTACAGATTCAGTGTTTTAGAGATGTCCCCAAATCTAGGATCATGACATGAATTGCTCTGCTCGGAACGTGTGGCTTAGACTGAATGCTTTATGACTGCGGGCTGTTATCAGTTTTGGCAGGACTCAACGCATGTGACAACATCTGCTCAAGAAAGGCCTGGGACTCAAATAGCAAAGCTATTACACAGGTCAGAAGTGAAATGCATTAGGGACACTTTGAGAGAAAAAGTAAAAGGAACAGAAAAGGTTTTTGCACATTACTTAAGGTAGAGGTAGTGCATGTATCTGGAGCAGCAGCAATGAGGAAGGTTGAAATCAGAACGTGAGAGATGGTCACAGAGCTGGTGAAGGTCACAGGCCTGCAGCAATGAGATGTCCCAAGCTGTGGATAAGGTGCTTGGGCTGCTTTAGCTGACAGCAGCTTTGACTACTTAAAAAACAAGCCATTGCAAAAACATATTTACCCTAAAAATGTCAAAGAGGAAAACCTGAAAATGTTGTTAAGTCTCATCGTCAAATGATGACTGTTGAAGAGTGACACAAATTCTACTTATATATGGCAATAACTAATTCATGGGCAGATCAAAATAAATCAAAACAAAAGATATATTCAAAACAAAGCTAGCAGCAAATAAAAAATAAAGCTATATCATATTCTCTCTCATTTCTCTTCTGTAAGTTTCTCTTTTCCTCCTAGCCAGTCACTGATAAACACACACTGTACAGTGAGGCAACTGCATACAGCAGTCAGAAACTTCAGGTGACTTCAGAATACTCAGTCATCTCAGTACAAAAATGTCCAGAGCAGTACTAGATCATACCTCCCCACTCAGTCACCCAATGGCAATAATAAGAGATCCCAGGTCCCAGACAACACATCTAATATTTTTCTATATCCTAAATTACCAGATTACTTTACCAGCATGGTCTAACAAAGTTTAAACAACATGAGAATAAAAAAGCATGAGTACGCAAGAAAAAAAGTTCCAACCAGCATCTAAGAAGAAACTCAGAGTTCAAAGGGTATGTAATGAGTTTTCAAGGAAAGGGCTTTAAAATCTCTGTGATAAGATTATGTTTCCTGAGAAAAAAAAAGAAAAAATCCTTTAGTTATGCCCTGGAGATGAAAGTTGAGAAGTTCTGCTCTAAGTATTGATAATATTTTAATAATGCTTTGCAATAAAAGCTGAGGCATTCAAAGTACTTTACAAATGAATTGTCCCCCTTTTATGGAAGAAACTGATATGAAAGATTGGCAGGATAGAAAAAAAGAAAATCTGCAAGTCATCATTGCACAAGTGACTCACAGATTATCCTTCTCTCTCCTGACTCTTCTCCATAAAATGTGGCAGAAGAAACATTGCAAAGCAGAATAACAGTGGGCTGAGTACAGAGCATGTCAGACAACAGAAATTAAATGAGGGGTCAGCAATATTTCAAGACTGTGTTGCAAAGTGTAATTTCCTTTTCCAAACTGGAGGTTAAGTAGGCCCATAGGAACTCAACAGTAACTGGAAGATTTAAAGGAGGGGATGGAAAGGCAAATAGAGGAAAACTTATTTACATATGAATGATACATCCAAGCAAAAGAGTTCAGGGCAGCGAAGAAGACAGGCAGTTTGTCTGCAAATAAACTTTCCTAGCCTATATTGAGAGCACTCATTACAGAACAGAGAAGGAAAAAAAAGATGGACTAAATTGTTTACGTGCTATCAGAGAGAGGCATCTGGGACAGAAGCAGGAAGTTTTCAGATGAAGCAAAAATGGGTACCAAGTTGAAATAGGAAGGACAAATAAAGCCACAGAGAAGATGATTAACTTGAGATGAAAAATAATCCAACTATACTTAGGGGAGAAAACGTTGGATAAGTTAACAATAATGAGAACAGTTAAGTCTTCTTTTCTGAATTGAGACTGTATATCCTATAAAAAAAAAAGCGAAAGGTTTGGTCTAGTTTTTTTTCAAGGCACATTATAAATCAAGCCTTAATTTCTATCACTATCTCTCTGAATCAGCATTCCCTCTGGGCGTCTATATTTCTTCTGCATACTGAAGTCATTTTGCTCATTGCTTTGTCTTCAAGTTACTGGCTGGAGTGTTTTGTATCTGTTGGGATTTTGACAATACATGAGCATTTAATTATATGCAATTCTTACCCTAGAGAGTAAACTTCTCACCAGTTTGTAACATATTGGCCAAGGACTCACCAGAACAGCAAGACAGAATGTGTACATGAACTCTCACATATGCATGACAGTGTCTTTGCTATTTTAGTAGATACACAAGTCTCTATTAAAGCCATAATAATGGGAATTCATCTATTTACTTAAATTTGAAAGCCTATTTTAACTAGCAAACAGGACAAGCATGGCATTGCCAGCTGGTCAAGAGAAACCACTGTCCCGCCCTACACTACATTGGCGTGGCCACACCTGGAGAACTGAGTACCGGTTTGGGCATCACAGAACAAAAAAGATATAAAACTATTATAGTGTCCAAAGAGGGGCTACAAAGATAACGAGTCTGAAGGGGAAGGCATATGAGAACCTGCTGAGGTCCCTTGGTTTGTTCAGCCCAAAGCAGAGGAGGCTGAGGGGAGACTTACTTCATGGTGGTCTACAGCTCCTCACAAGGGAACAGAGAGGCAGCACTGATCTCCCATTTCTGGTGGCCCATGATAGAACCTGGGAAAATGGCATGAAGCTGCAACTGGAGAGGTTTGAGTTGGATATCTGGAAGAGATTTTTCGCCAGAAGGTGGTCAGGCATGGAATAGGATCCCCAGGGCAATAGTCATGGCACCGAGGTTGGCAGAGTTCAAGAAGCATTTGGACAAAGCTCTCAGACATATGGTCTGATTTTTGAGTGATGCTGTGTGAAGCCAGGAATTGGGCTCAATGATCCTTATGGTTTCCTTCCAACTTGGGATATAGTATGATTCTTAAAGATCAATAATTTTGGAGAATGACGCAGAAAAAAAATATTAAACAAATCACTTGTGTAGCATTCAATTGATATCTCCTGCTTCATCTAGGGATCACTTATGAAACCTCTTCCTCCCCTTCTGAGGCTGCCAACAAGAATACCTTTTTGTGCCAATAATGATAGTGATTTATTGTAAAATGGGTAGCGGACAGAAACCACCAACTACATCACACAAACTGCCTGGCAGACTTGTCTAATAACATCCAATTTCAGTACCTTGACATGAGACTGGAAATGTGCTAACAATAGTTGTTTGCTGCCACTATTAATCTATGCTTCAAAAGCGCAACAAAAAGTAACCCATGACAAAACACAAAAGTATTTTGCATTAATAAATTATAAATTGCGCTCTTTAAAATACACTTACTAAATTCTAAAGAGGTTAATAAAAATACTAAAACCTTTCAGAGTGGCCTTTGAAGATAAAAAATCCCAGTATTCACAGGGAAGTTATTTTTGTTTGTGCTTTCATCCTGGCTGGCATTTCAGGCTGGATACTTTTCTTATGGATCTCCTCAAGGATCCAGTGTAACTCTACAGGAAAACTTTAGAGGCCCTTCCTCATTTCTCACAACATAATTGAAAATTAAATTCTCTAAAGCATAAGTGATTTTTCATTATTATCTCTGTACCAGGTGAACAAAGTTATTTAAACTGACTCAGGATTCAACAGAGAATGAAAAAAAAAAGACAGATCACTTTGCAAAAAACATCCTACTCTGTGCGAACAGAAACAGCATAAAGGCTACTACTATGGACAAGACTTAAAGGAGTAAATATCAAACCAAGACCTAAAAAAAGCCACTGACTCTCACATTCTACATGGACTCCATTTCAGAACAACTCAAATGCTATTTTTTAAAACAATATCAAATTCCCAGTGCACTTAACATGATATTATTCTGAAGTCCCTCTGCAAAATTCATGGTAACAAACTAATGAAAGCTTTTCTTCCTCCAGATTTGTAAGTTATGGATGCCTGACCTACCTTAAATAAGCATCATTTCTGAAATCCTCACTTGAAAGTTTAGAACTGTGACTTTGAGAACAAACCCACTAAATGTATGGAAGAAAAACTATTTACATGCTTATGGGTACCAGGGAATTAATTTTACCATGGCAGTTTATCCTGGTGAGTGGCTTTAACCAAGACAGTAAACTATCTTTCTTTCTCATTTTCTCCATCTGTAAAGCATATACAAAACCATTTCCTTACCCATTTCATGTTGTTTTTGTTTGTGCATTTTTCGAAACCACAAAAGATTAGCTTAATTTGCATAAATGGCATTATGATTTTGAAGTATTAAGGTAATACCATGAACATCTCAGTCCGTGATCCCTCCTTTTGAAATGGGATGCTAATTATTTGTTTCAGATTTTTCTAACTCTTTAGCTAGGATTTCAGAACTACTCAGATGCTAATCCCTGGCTAACCTGCTCAAATGCACATCAGGTTGTGTTTCCATGTTACCAGACATCAGAGTATGAAAATGCACTGTATGAAATTCCTCTCCTAGATATAACATATTCATGCAATAAAATGCATCCATATTGCCCACTGAAGGAGATGGCAACATTCTTTGATATCAGTAGAGCCAGGGCACCTGCTATAGACTGGATTTTGTAAAACAGAATGCATCAGCCACATGATACAGAAGCCCTGCTTCCCAGCATCTTAGCCCCAAGGTTAATGGAACTGTAATCTCTCTTGGACAAAAATCAGGTCACAGAGGTCCAAGTAGAAAAAATTTACCAGTTCATTTTATTACATGGACACAGTCTGGAAGGGCCACTTCTGCTTTTTCAGGCTATTGCCACCCACGCAGAAACAAAACTGTACCTTCCATTAGAATTTTGAGTGGAGTCTCACTGAAGAGAACTTGCCACTGACTTTATCAATAATAAAGGGAAGAGAGTTTGTGTGTCTCTTAAGAATTAAATCTATGTCTATATTCCTGGTGAAAGAAAGGAAGACAGGAAAGGTATTTTCAGAATCTTGGGAGAAGAAAACTGCAGATGGCTCCCAAAGATTGAGACCTCCAGAATCCATGTATGGGTTTTAGCAGAAAGAATGTACCTTGGCCCTGAAACAAAACAGCAAAGGATTTATAAGTGGATTCCAGTAGAGCAGAACTAGGTAGGTAGAAACAGGAATCACATACCTGAATCCTAGCAAGAGGAAGCTGATGTTGCAGATCCAAAAAGTGCTTTTTAGCAACAGTATTTACAGGTTGGTTGTGCATATTGCTCCTTTCATATGTAGTAAATCACCATTCGTTTTGGGCAAATAGGTGTGCCTCCATCCTCTACCTGAAAGGAGCCCTATTAATTTTATGTCACAGAACTGGATTAGAAGTGTTTCCTAAATGTTTTATAGGAAGTTGGTATTTCTGGACATCTCTCTTACATAGGAAGCTTAATGATGCATTCTTATATTAGGATTTTCAAACTTCTGATACAGAAGTCCTCTACAAGCAAACAGCATAAAAATACTTTTCTTTTTCCTTTTTTTTCCCTTTTTCCTTTCTTTTTTCTTTTTCCTGGAACAAGGAAATAATCCTTACTAGTGTGAATTCTCCATTACTTAAGTTGTCAGCCAGAAAATGTTCCATCTGTGTGCATGCCTTTGACCATGCGTTTAGTTAGCCAAGCTTCAATATTTTAATTACCTTATTTCAGGCACTTTTGCTTGAAAATTCTGGAAAGTATGATTTACTTGATCTCATGGAGAAAATTACTAAGAATCCTGATTCCGTTTCTCATTCTTCTCACACAGGAATACATCCCTCCCAAAATATATTTTCCCATCTATTTAATTCTCACATGGAAGACACACACACTACTGATAAATGGTGTTATCAAAACTGCCGCAGGAAAAAAAAAAAAAAATCTGCCACTTGTTTTGTAGTCTCAAATCAATGCAACAGTTTAAGCCACTTATCCTTTAATCTTCTTTTCATGGTAGCAGAACACTCAGAAACATATTATCCTGAACTTCCTTTAGTAGGTGTTCAGAAGCAGCAGGCTCCCATTAAACCAGACTGCCTTTTCTTCATGTTGCAACTGTACTCACACCAAGGACAAGATGGGAGCATCTGTGTTTTATCCTGAATGACCTTCCAGAGCAGAAGTAGTAGCAATTACTTGTTACCACTAGAAGCACTCCCACTAGGAAGACAGGTTAGCATTTTAGATGTCATTTCATTTCAGTGCGTAGTGGCAGCTGAGATTTGTTCTTAGTCAGCAGATGGAAGCATGGAAGACTACTGTCACGTTAATATATTTATTATTTTCAACTTCTACAGCATACCTTATTTTCAGCTATCTAGTTCAGCTCTAGATTACAGTGCAATATTCTACCAGACTGGGGTAGAAAGAAGAATTAGGGAGAAAATGGTTCTACGGCAAAACTGAAAAACCACAGTTCCAAAACAAAATGCTTACTTTGACGGCATTGAGGTAAAAATGCTTCCTAATGCAACAGGATAAGATCAGCAGGGCCCAGCAGTTGGTACCGAGGTTCCTATACCTCCAGTATATGTATGTCATGGTTTTATGATTTTTGTTGTAGATGTAGATCAAATGTTACTTCAGATTAAATTTATCTGTTTCACCTGCATCAAAAAAACATTCTTCCTGTCTATGTGGCGTGAAGTTCCCTAGCAGACTGCGCCTGAACTCACATCTCTTGGTACTTACATGGATTGGTTGTGTTTCTTCTGAGAATAATCTGTTTGGCATAAACCAAAACTACACAAATGTTCCAAGAGCTACAAACTACACCCCTTTGTTTGAATACAAAAAAAAATTACTTTGGAGCACCTTTTGTTTTGGTTGTAATGGAAGAATAAAGGGTAAACATGAAAAGTCGTGGCTGCAAAATGGGAATAAGGCTGCAATGTTTATGGTGCATAGTTAGGCACAAACCTATGGAAATACAGACATCTGAACACTGAAATGACTACATAGACTTATACATATCACATAGGAAACCTGGGGCCCACCACTTAATTAAAAAGTACAGTTCATTCATTGTGTTTCTCACAAAGTAGACACTGAACACAGATTCTTCTTGGCCCCATTTCTGAAAAAAGTACTATCTGAGGAGAGGCATACAAAATTTCACAAATCATGATGAGCTAAGATATATTTTATGACCTGAAAGTCTACTTAACTGTTGTAGTCCCATGAATATACTAATGGGAATATTATTTTATAATATTTATAACTGCTGGTATGGGCCAGCAGTTTTCAATCCTTTTGGTTTTCCAACTTGTTCATTTTCAATCTGAAACAGCCGTAATATTTGCTAAGGGCATTCAACCCTGATAGGCTAAGACACTGTGGTATGTAAGAGCCAAATTATTTGGCTGAGTTTTTGAAGTGATTTGTGGCCCTGGGAATTATGAACTGCCAAAATACTTTAAAAGAGATGTCTTTGCAAAAATAAATAAGTAAACAAATAAGTAGTGTCTATAAAGATGTATCAATATTTGGGGAATAAAGTCTTTTTACCATTAGAGACATTAAGTTATTTTTCTTCATCAACAAAGAGAACATGGAAATATATATATATATATATTTAACCTAAGGTCCATAAGTTAGTCAAGAGAACTGTTATCAGATTTTATGAACAGACAAAAGCTTATGTAAATGGCATTCTTATACTCTCAAAAGATTGGTAGTGGTTCTGTGGGATGTGGAAATCCTAATTTGGATGATACAGTGCTTAACACATCCTTCCAAAAGACACAAGCACTTGAATAGAAAATTAGAGTTTTAAAATCTTTTAAAATCAGTTCATATGCAGTAATGTCTTTAAAGAGGCTACCACAAATGCTAATACAAGATTTCTTTTGAGTGGGATAATGAGATAAATTCCCTGTCTGGAAGCCTGACATAAAGATTGAGTCCTAGTACTTCTCCAGCTCTCATAAACTGTGTAAGAATGGTAGATGTGATGTGCAGGCCCTAGGGTGGGTCTGAGCACTGGCTGAAAAGATTCTCTAAGTCAGATAATTTCTGTTTAGCTCATCTAACAACCTGAAAGATGTCTGAAAAAAAAATATTCTGAGAAAGGACCAAGATTCTTCTCAACAAGACAGTTTTGCCTTAATAAAGTCTGTACTCAGTAAAACACATTTGAGTCATTCTCAGTGTATAGGACACAATAAAACCACAATATAATGGCCAAGATGAAAAGTGTAATTGATTTAAAACCATTACGATAGAAACACTACAATGAGGTTTGCACTTAACACTAGGATGTGACCTTTCAAGAAGGAGGAAAAAGAGGTGAAGCAACAGAGAACTGAAAAAGGCTATGCTACACATTGGTTTCAGATGAGGTTTTATTATTCTAAGTTGTTTGATTTACACTAAATGCTATTAGAAATATGATGGACACTCTGAGGAAAATGCCTTAGACTGGAGCAACCAGCAACTAGATTCAGGCTGGCAAATCCTACCATACTATCCTGTCTATTCAAGAAATAGCTTCCAGTTCTTACAAGGAAACTTATAATATAAGGGAGATTTAAGATCCAGATCCCCAAGATTCAAAGCAATGTGACCAGCACCCAACACATTCCAGAGGTGGGGAACAAACACGCATTGTAGCCAGGATCCCATAAAACTCATAGATAATTTGTGGTGATGGGAGTTATGTATTTGGGTATGTTTTTGTCTTCTGGTCCCTGCCTGGGATGTTTAACTGAGAGAGCACCAGGTGCATTCTAGCCATGGGTAACATATTTCCAAACTACTACGTCAAAGCAGCAGCTTGTTACAGCTTTCATTACATTCCTTTTATTGTTATTTGCAGTGAAATAAGAAAAGCCAGTGAAACTGCACGAGCCATTGCTGGAAGGCTTCTTTATGCCTGAAGTCCTACAAGGGTCAGGAAAACCTATTAAAGAAGGACAAAGGCTGTTCACGAGTGGCTGGGATCACACATTCCCACTGAGATTCCAATTTCCAACAGTGTTAACAGACAACCCCCATTTTTCAGATCAAAGCTTAAGCTGACAGATCAAACAGGTGCCAAAGCAGAAGTACAGCCAAAAAATACAATCTTGCCACAAAAATATCCTCATTTGCGAACTTTCCCAAAGGAGTGTTTGTGTTAGTATGTGTGCACATGCATTCTGAGAGCAGAGGGAACAGAAATGTTTAATTTTGGATTCTCAAAAGGGTTGCTATTCCATATCCATCCCTATTTTTCTGTCTCACACTAAACATTTTTTTTCCCCTAAGAGAAACACTGGAACTTCCTCATTAAACTTCAATTGCATTCGAAATTTCTTAGAAGCTTCCATGTTTCAGAGCAATAAAACTAGCGGGAATGCATGTTTATATGAGGTATTTTTCATTTTCCAGATTATTTCTATGTCATGTTTAAATATAACTAAGATCTTTCTAATGTCACAGTACATTCTCATCTATCTTCTAACCAGAAGGGCTGGAAAGTATAAATTGTGTTTCATGGAAATTTCTAGTATCTCTTCTCTTTTTGAGTGTGTGTGTGTATGTGTGTCCCAGACCAGAATCAGAACACAACACAGCCCTTTTCTGCAGTAATTATTGCCATGATAGCAGTCACATACAAGGGAGACACCAGATTTGAGTACAGTGGCTTTATCTGAGAGAGATGGAACCTGAATTTCTAGTTTCTTCTTCAGCCTGGAAACTCCATCCAGGACCTTGGAAGCCTTCCCCAATAGAAATAGAGATCAAGATGGACAAATTTTGAATGAAATCATGCTGAAGGAACATATGACATCTACATTTCCCACCTCAACTTTCATTTTTACATCTAAACCAACAGGTAGAAGTTCAGTTACCGACCAGTTTGCTATATAAATGCATGACCAGGCACAAAGCTCTGCTCCATCACTTCAGTGTGCACTGATTCTGGGAAATGATTCAGCAAGCTCAGTGTAATAGATCATGGTTTAACATTATTTTTACACGTGGAAAATAAATCCCTCACAGCTGGGATAACACACAGATTACCTCTTAGCAACCCCAGGCCCAAGGAATGACCTTATTCCTTGCTGAGAGGTGCGTGCTATTGGTTCTGAAACAGCGCATGTATGCAGAACTTGAAATATCACAGCAGAGATGCCAGCCAGGCATTGGCACTTGACACACAAGATAAAATGGACTAAATTTCACAGCATTTGGCAGTAGAATAATCAGTTTTTCAACACAACATAAGAGGATAAGACACAGTTACAGAGCAATGTTAGATGTCCAACAAGGTTACTTAAAATGACATTGCCATTAATTGGTTCTTAATGTGTATAATACATAATTGCTTTCTGCTGAATAGAAGCTGGATTTCTTTTGTGCGTGCAATTGCCATTTCACTTCCAATCATAAGTGACAAAGTCTCATTTAACACACGTGATTTGTGCTGTTAGAACTGCAAGATAATCTTGGCTAATGCCATGACGTTCTGAGTGGAAACAACAGGCAAGAAAATTAAGATGATGAGAATGTTTGTTTTAATGCCTTCAGGTCCTTCACCTGTTGGTTATAAGTGTAACTACATAGAGTCATACAGGGAAATAAATATGAATGAGCAAATAGTCAGAGAAGATATCTAAAGACATTGAAATTACCCCATGTCTTTTATCCTAATACGGGTATTTTCTAATACAAATGAATCCGACTTCTGATTAAAGCTAAAAACAATATTTGTGCTTCTTTGGTTTAAACATTTAACTTTTTTTCAAGTTGAAGAGAAACCACTTTTTTTTTTTTCCCCAGCAAAATTTACAGCTGAAAATTTATTTCATGTTGGTTGAAAAGTTTCCCATCATTTTATATACCAGAATACATACAACTTGTCTTTAAAATATTAGGAAATATTTTATTTTATTTTTACTTCTTAAAATTGAAATAATGTGCATGTTATTCAATTAGATTGTTCTGAAAAGACATTTTCTTTCTAATTATATTTTTCAGTTCTGCAAAGATTGTGGAATTGAAGTGCCTTTTAACTGTTGGGAGATCACTTTTGTATCAATTAACTTCCCTATAAGCAAAATAAAGTTTTATGTAAGAAAAAATTAAGGAAGGAATAAGAAATCTTGAAATATATTTCAAGCTTTCATCATCAGAAAAATGCAAATCTACCCTTATATTTTTTCCATTGTGAAAGTATGGGGAGTTTCCCATCCTTGCCCGCAAACTGCTAACCTTCATTTTCTACTTCCATTCATTTTCTCTGTTTCTTGGACAAAAGGAGTCAGCAGTAAACTGTGAGGAAACAGTAGCTACCAGGATACAAGAAAACCCAAAAATACTCCTGTCCTTTATACTTGTAAACACAATCAAAATTTCAATTTAAAACAAAAGAGTAAAATAATTTTGTTTGAAAATCTTCCAAATAAAATAAACAGTACGTTAAGGAAAAGAAATAAATAAAAAACACATCCTTTGAATATTCTAAAGCCAGAGACAATCAGAGACTTCAAAATAACAGCAAGCATACCTTCTTGTTTGAAGCATTGCCACAGACTTTCTCAGCAGCTTTTTCCAGTCACCAGAATCATTCTATTAATTGCTCTTTAAACAGAAGTAATAATATTAGCTCACCCATCAAGAGTTTGATGTATGAAAATCAGTGATGTAGTTGAGGAAGTTAGTTTTGAGAGCTGCAAAGTAGTACCATCTTTGTTAAAATGGGGAGCGAGACAAATGTTTGTATCACTGTGCTATGCATTTTAATAACCAGGTTTCTTAAAATAAGCTTTTAAATCATATTTAAATATTCAGAAGAGAGCTTTGTTTTTGAGAGCACTGATCTCAGTAGCACCCTGTCCTGGATACTGAAAGATGTAGAAGCTTAATTTTCGATACATGTTTGCATTGAACTCAAACATTTGAGTTTTCCATCACTTGAGCATCTGAAGTATCTCAGTAAGCACAGAAGTACACATGGACATTCACAATGCCATTAGTCTTGTTACGTTCAGATCCGCTGCAGTGGATGAAACATGGCACCTCCACTACTATTTGCTCCACACTCCCCTTTTGTGAATGTCCAGAGATCAGGCCACAGCCTGAGCACTTCTGCTAGCTCCCATCAGACAGACTAAACCCTGCATACGCATACCAGAATGTGTGGCATAGGAAAATTCATCCCACTCATCAGGCAGTGCCACTACCATTCCATGATGATGTATTTGCTACACAGGATGCCACCCAGTAACATACATCACCTGTCAGTTTCTATGGTATCAAGGAGTCAAATCTGCTTACAGCTAGAAGCTAAATATATTGAGGAGTATGAGTGGAGGAAGGGCTTCAGTTTTGATGCAAAGGCAAGGAAAGTTTTCTTGCTTCTCAGCCATGCCATGGGGAAATGTTCCTTGGAAAGAGATCAGAGGGATTCCAGGCATTCCAGAATCAGCAGGCTGCATCTGCTCACCCTTGCACATGCACTGGACTAAAGATGGGGGCAGAGAAGAGAACACCTCGAGTTTGATTTATTATTTCTTACAAAGAAGATGGCACTGCAGCAAGTGAGATGAAGAGTATGCTCAGCATAAACAATATGAGGAGGAATGCAAAATGCATGGATGATTATCCCAAAATGGAGACTCTGCCTGAGCCATTTTAGGCACTTTCAGATTTCAAAATAGGTCAGAAGTGCTGAAGCCTAAACCTGAAGCTTTCCTGAGACAGGACTGTAGGAGATAAGCCTCTGCAAGTAAGGGATGCCCTGGCAAAAACAGAGCAGGAGAAAACTCGGGCCCTTATCCAGAGCTGAAGTTTAAAGGTTTCTATAGTTTCCTCTTCCTCATTTTTGCACTGAATTTCAATAGCAGTTACCTTTCTGAAAAATCAGAGGAAGAGGAGGACAGATGGATCTGAAATAAACATAGAGCTCTTGTTTGTGAGAAGTACACAGATAGCTGAAGGAAGAATCTGTTCCTAAATTATTGAAACCTGTAAGTTTTAATTAATATTGTCATAGGATCCATTTTCAAGTGAAGCAAAAACTACTGAAGCATTTGAGGCTTGTGACCAATATCTAACTAAGCACATCTCAGTCCTCTTATTCACTTATTTCCTTTCTCATATACAAACTGTTTAAGAGCTGTGCTATTCAAACATGGGATATTGCATGAAGAAAAAAACAAAACAAACCAAACAAACAAAAAAACTTTTAAAATCAATTGTGAAATACTTTTATTTAAGCAAGAGAAATTAACAGTCTTTATAGCCAGGAAAGTCATTAGTTCTGTTCATAACAGGAACCTGGGATTTGTGATTTGTTACAATCATCCATGATGAGAAAAAGAAATAATGTTGATTTCTGCATTGTTATCTGTAGAGTTTGGTTATGATGTTCTTACTCTTCAGTATTCATGAGCAAGACCTTCTAGCCACTTTATCATTTGATTCACTTACAGTATTTCTTAGTATACTTACTTTTATCTTAAAAGAAAAAAAATGGATCTCTCTATGGATCAAATCCTGCACCTACTGAATTGTGCATAACAAAACTCAATAACGTCAGTAGGATTAGCCAAAAAAAACAGCGAAACAAGCTTTCAAGGTCTAAAGAAATTGGTAACAGGTCTTTACCGGAAAGCAAAACAGAAATGCCAAGAGAGATGAGCTAATAAATCACTGTTAAACGTCCCAAATGGCTGTGAATCTTTCAATTTGGTCATATTGTTTTCAGTGTATTCACTGAATGAAGAGGGAATAGGTCACCAGAGAATGGAGACCAGCCAAAAACAAAACAAAACAAAACAAAACAAAACAAATGTGCCACAAGAATTGTTCATGATTTAGTACTGAAACTTAGCTACATTTAAATAATTTTTTGAGACAGGTAGAGACCACTTCAGTAGCAGAAGAATTTGTATGGGATCTCTGTCTGCCAAGTCCCATGTGTGCATTCATAGCATGCACTAGCTGGCCAGTACCACAGTTAAATTTCAGCTAAGGGAATTACTTCTGAGCCACCTGAAATAGCCAGAAATGCCTCTCCTAAAATTATTCAACAGCTGTAAGTACTTTAAAACAATTTCACTATAGAGGTGACTTCACCCGAATATGTGTCTTTGACAAAGAAACCCAATTTTTCTTAACAGTATTTAAGCTAAGAACTTTGTTAGGTGAGATGTGAATGGATGCTCATCACCCTGCATTGCCTTGGATTATGCCAACTGTGGCATAGTACAGAGGATGGATGGACAGATCCTTGAGTATCTTTAGGCTGGAGTGAAAATGATCTTATGATGTTTTGCTGTCTACTCATTCCGTCTTGCTCCATATTACAGCAGCCTGGAATTATGAGCATCTGCTCTTCTGCAACTACAGAACTTGATGACCACTCATTTTGAACACAGTTGAGTAGCAGAAACGTGGAAAAAGTGGGAAAATTTTAAATGCACTTTAAAAATTTGTCAGCTGATATATTGGACTGGCAGGCAAACTGCCTGGAAGTGTCATGACAGAGCCATCACAATGAATATAAAAGAAAACGTTTCTTTTTTGTGTGTTGTGCTGTTTTGTTTTGTTTTTAAAGAAAAAGAAAAGAAAATGAGAAAAGCTGTGTTGTTCTATCTATTAAGTTATATTAACATTGATAGAAAAGGTACGCTTGAAGCCCTTCCTGGCACCAAGCTCTATTATTCATTAATCTCTTTAATGTAGTCAATGAATTTCAGAATTAAAGAGTGTACAGAGGATTCTCTCATTCCTTGACTTCTTCCAGCTCCACACAGCTCTTTATCTGGTCATTAGACATACATACATACATATGTACTTACATTTCCTCAAACCTTTGATAAGTAAGGAAGAGGTCAATTTGCAAAAGAAATGATCTCATACACTAAAATAATTCTCCTAATCCAGAAGAATGAGAAAGTGGTCTTTGGCACATAAGGTGCAGGTTTAACTGCTGGGGCAAGATGGGAAAGGATATGCTCTGTATATCAACATCTTGCCATGACTGCAAGCACATATGTTAAGCTTAAGTACTTTTTCATGGGAAAAAAGATAAAATAGGAAGATCAAAGCAAACACACCACCTCAAACCTACTCTAACCTACATATTCATACTCTTTCTCACATAGATGCTCTTGTTTTCATCTTCCCATGTTCTATTCAATTATTCTATTCTATGATTCTACCCCAGCAAGCCTCCATCCACCCACCTAAATACTACCCTCAGCACCACAACTACTAGCACATATGCACCACCACATACACTCACTTTCTCTCTCTCACCCACATACACATGTGTAATCCATGGACTGTCAGTCTAACTGTCACTATGCCTTAGCCGTGACACAACAATATTACGACTGCTAGAAGACAGAAACATTTGCTGAATCTCACAGCAAAAGAGCTAAGACTACAAAGTGACTGTGGTTATTAATGTGGCTCAGAGGAGAGGCAGCAATCAGAGTATACAGCTCCATCCTTATTCATCCTATGAGACCACAGCCTGATCAATTCAAGGATACTGGTAACATCCTCCTCCTTAATCTCCTGAATTAAGAGCAAATTTTTTGGTCATGAAGAGTGAACCAGGGCAGAAGTCATTGAGAGCAGGCCCGAAGAACTGAGTACCCCTAAAGTCAGTCTTATACAGACTGTTAAAAGTTCCCCACAAATCCAGCCTTGCTTTAACAACTGTAGTAAGGGTATCGGTGACAAGGCTCTTTGAAATTGCGAAGTTAAAGCAAAAAATGCCCCCAGCTCTGCACTTCATTGCAGACACCAGGAGACTGGCTGAAGAAAGCCTGACCACTGAACCTCAGAAAGAATGTGCATGGCATTAATCTAAACTCAGCTTAGGTTTTTAAAATTCACTAGTATGAGATTTACAGCTGAAATGACACTGATAGAGAAAAATTCTGCATTGAGAAAACATGATGCTTAGGAGTAGAACAATCAAGCATTACAATTGTTGGTATTATGTCTTCTTTGTAGACTATAGATCAAGCAGAGCANCGAACCTGCCCGTAAACCGTTGACAAGTTATCATCCTGAGCTATTTGTGTTTCATGTAATAATGCCTTAATGATTCAATTAGCATTGATTCTTCAGCTGCAACAATATTTTCTGACTGATCTAGTAATTTAGCTCTCACTGTTGATTGATACTATTCCTATGAGTAATAACGCAGTTTGAAAGAAATTTATTTAATAATTCACAAATCTCTTTAAAGAAGATTTTTATTGCCTTTGCCACTAGTAATCCCTAAGATTTCAGAAAGCAGAATGCTCCCTTTAACAGTTCAGCATTTGTAACAGTGACCCTTTCTTTTAAGAAGCCTTTTTCCCCACCTGACGTGGCTGTGATCACAACCTTTCAGAATACCTACTACCCTTTAGGTGGAACAGAATAAGACAAGGATGGATAGTCTGAAGATGAATGTGCAGTGCATATAATAGGCACATAGAAACAATATGGTCAAGATGTATAAAGCCAATACATAAAATCTCTTCTTGCTTCTCAGCCAGATGTCTCATTAGCTATAAGAAAATACCTTAATATTAAGTGTAATCAGGTATTAGAGCAGATCCCCAAAGAGAAAGTTAAAATTAGCACTGAAGGTTGTCAGAGAGACATTCAAACTGTATGGTATGGGGAAATTTCTTCCATTATAGAAATGGTAGCATATGAATGAATTATAACATCCTTCTAAGTGTTCTGGGGAACAATGACTGCTTTGCAACTTCTGTGACACACGCTTAACCAGTGACAGCTTCACAGTCAAATGGGCTTCATGATGCAGTAGCAAAAATAAATACCATGAGAACTTCATCAGCCTTTCAAAATATCATCCTCCCCATGATTTGTGTTTGTCTACACCCTGTGGAGCCTCATAAATTTCCTCACTGATAGGTAGAACCTGTCCAAATGAAATTCTCTTCATGAGTTTGTATGTATTTCTTTGTGTACGTATTTGTACAAACGTCTTATTTCATGATGGCTCCCAAGGCAAAATCCCTCGTCCTGTTCTATTAATTGGCTAGAATTTCCTGGGGAAAGCAGACAGTTGTGAAACATGTAGATTTTTCTCTAAGTCATATTGTTAGACATTTATTTTTAACTCAGCAGGGAACAATTCAACCAAAAAGACAATGTAAGAAAAAAAAAACTAGCAAATACGGAAAACAAATCAGAGAAACCTACATGAAGTTCTGAGTAGGATTAATCCTCAGTGGGATGTATCAGCCTACCTGTTAATTTCAGTCTTTCAAGGAAGATGAATAGCTCTATGTTTAAAATACAGTACAGGGAGACTTAAGACATCAGTTCTCTTTCTATCTCTGATTAAACTCATCATGTGATCTTGAAGGAAACAGGGTTTAATCTGAAACCACTCAAGTTACCTGCACATACATGTACCAGTCTTTTGCAAATATGCATGTTCAGAAGTTGAATGCTTCACTATGAGACATTGCTGCCACAATCTGGGAGTGAAACCCAGAGCCCTATGCTTTAATGCCCTATTGTGCTCCTGCATAGCATAGAGATAGTGACTCTTATCCGGTTGTACTTCACAGGCATGTTGTGAGGCCCCATTCATTCATACAATATTCATCAAGCTTTCTGAGATCCCTAATAAAAGATTCTACGTAGCTGCAGATTATTATTTAATGATGGTAAATTGAAATATGGCATGTGGAATGCAAATGAGAGTGAGATATGGTGGTTTTGCTCTGACAGACTGAGGTTGTCTCCTCAGCTGAACGCTGACCAGCATTCAAACATGAACACAACAAAGATCTGATGAAGCACTGTGTTACAGAAAGCCTGTTATCACCAGGCTCTCAAGAGCAGCAGAAATTTCTTCAAACAATAATGTGCACTTGGCAACTTGCTATCAAAAAGGAAAACAAAACTGAGTATCCTTTGTAGGTTTGTTTGTCCCTCTCTACCAGAAGCTAAAGAATTCATATGTGCAGTTACATTCCCTCTCCTTTAATTGAATTGATATTATTAATATATCTAGGTCATTTAATAAAAACATTTCTAGAGCAGGCCACTAAGCTGTGAATAGGAGGTGACATAAAGGACTGTCGGTTACACAGTTTCTTTCACACATTTTTAAAATTCATGTAAAGTACAGAACACAAAAAATGTAATTTTTTTCTGCTCTTTCCTCAACCTGCTCCTGTTCCTGTTGCAGAAATCACTATCTGACAAACAGCAGCCTTCTATTCTGTCCTGCTGTGTTCAGTACAGTGCCCTGCAAACTCAGGATGTCCCCAGGTTCCTGCACTTGCTTAACTCCAACTACCAACACTCACCCACCCCAAACACTTTTCCTTCTCCTACTTAATGTTTCACCAGGGCAGAACTGCTCCTCCCCTCCAACTCTTTTCTTATACTTGGCAGTTGTTCACTGTTGCTGAGTAGAGAGGCATCCTCGAGCCCTTCTCCTTCTCTTTATGTGGAACAGGGAAAGAACTGAAGGCACTGGAGTTTGTGCTCTCAGATTTACTGAAACATGCTGCAGTGTGAAACTGCCCACCATATAATCTTTCCATCCATGCTTGCTAAAGCAGAAATCCCCATACAACCTCACAGAAATCCATTATCACTGCAGTGGTAACATGCACTTCTCTGCATCACTTACATCATGCAGACATGACATTGGTGAGACAGATCTAGCCTGAATACTGAAAGGTTCCAAGTGAAAACAGAAGAGCCGTGATCTTAAACAGACATCAACTTCAAACTCTACCTTAGACTGCATGTTTATAGAACCAAAGCCTTTCCAACACAAAAACAAATGTTCCTTCCACACTGGAACAGAGGCATGGGATTCTTGCTTCATGAGAAGTGAGAAAAGCTTAATATTCACTGCTTTTCACTTAGGGTCAGCAGCTCATGTCTCTACGCTCAACATAGTTTAAAAGAAGGAACTCATCAATATCGTTACTCATGTAAAAACTCATCAATATCATTACTCATGTAAAGTAAGGAATGCTGTAAAGAAAAATTGAAGTAAGAAATTGTAGAAGAGTGTTAAGTTTCCACAAGTCTCCTTCTAGTAGACTGACTACTAGCAGAACTATAATATTGAACATTTCCAGTGCTCAGTTTCTTCAGAAATAAGCTCAGTGGCATTCTACATCTTTTTATTTTTTCATCTTGGTTTAAAATCATGATATTACACCCCTGATAAAAACCACTTTGTCTTTTTTTGTTGATAAGTATCAGAATTTTAAGCAGGTTTCCCACCATGAAATCTAGTCTAATATTTAAGAAAAAGTGGAGCCCACAGTACACATTTTTCCTATATAGGATTTAGAGATATTGAACATTATATATGAAAAGAATACATTTTCCTATTGAACACTGTGACCATGAATCTCAAAACGTACAATAGCACAAAAAAGGTAATTCTTTTTGATTTGCTATAAAGTTCTCAAATATATGATCTATGGTTTAGTTTCAAGAATTCATCTGACTATAAGGCCAAGCCATACATTTTCAGAAAGGCAATGCTATTCTGGTTTATACTGAAATAATGAGGACACCTTACAATCTTATTATGACTCTTTTGGATTTCACCTCTGATCTGTGATGCAATAACAAGGCCTGCAGCAGTGTCCCAGAGTGAGTTGTCAGCATGGAGGCTGGAAGGAGGGAGGGAAGGATGGGAAGGATGCGCTGACAAGGGAGATATACAAAGGTAACAAGACCTAGTAAGAAGGAAACCCCCAATTTAAAATGATTTTAGTAAGATGAGGAAAACATACTGGACATAAGTATTTTGTGTCTAGACTTCTGCTATAAAGAATTTTGTTTGTACTTAGCAGTGTTGTGAACTTAGTTTGGTCAAACTCATTGGACCAATATCGTTTTAACCTCCCATGCTGCATATTTGTTACTAGCAGAGAAACTCTCTGGATGATGACTGATTTCTCCTGAATATTGAGGACATAGTACATGCTGATGACTTATAAATAATACACAACTATAAGTGAGAAGTGAAGGCCTTGTCAGACATATGGTAGCTGCAAAATATCTGGACCTTCTCCAGGACAAAAAACATCAACAAATATAAATTATTTTAATATGCCATTTATAAGGTACTTTTCTGTAGATTTACACTAAGTTCTTATGCTTGATCTACAACTTCAATGTCAAGAACCATTAATTATTTTTCAACATGTTATATGAAAGCAAACACAATTTTCTGAAGATTTGTTTGAGTTTAAAAAGATAGAGTAAATTACCACAACTCAATCGTTTTAAAAACATATTTACTTGAACACACTTTTTCCTGAGGTGGCAGCTCCACCACTCTCACAGTGTCTACCTGCAAATTAAAAATGATCTTTGGATAGCACTGATTGTTTCGAACAGCTCAGTATTGGTGACTCAACCGTGACACTGATGGGAGGTGCAGAAAACAAGATCGATATCCAACCGATCCCTCTGATTGTTTCCATATAAATATTCCACCCTTCCACACTTCCAGAGGATTTTTAAATACAGAGAACTGTATCTGTGGTGCTGTTCCCCTCTCTGCCACTACTTGCTGAGTGATTCACTAAACCCGAGCAGGCTAGTGCCTTCAAGGTACAAAAGGATAAATTACCACTGTCTCTGCACTCACTAGGTGCAAGTCAGCAGAGAGTTCTATGCCCTACAAGACAAGCAAGGGCAGAGGGTTGAACTCAAAAGTCCAATGTTTGAATGAAAAAAAAACAAAACAGTGTAAAACTTCAGCTGATAAATAGGACCAAATCCCACTGTATTTACATTAAGAATAAACATGTTTAAAGTGAAATAAGGCTCATAGTAAGGTATATTAGAGAAGCTGGCAGACCTTTTTAAAAGACTTGTTATTGCATCCTTTCTGTCTCCTTGAGCACAATGTCAAACTGTTCCCTATTGCACATTTATTAACATTTTGTCCAGTCTATATTTAAATGTGTCAACAATAGGGCTCCCACCATTTCTCTGTTCCACAACCTATTCCCCTCAGGTCTAAAATTACTCTGCTATAATTTCCTGTCATTATCTCTATTTAACCCGCTAGATTCACCCTAAAAATATTCTCTCTGGTATTATATTTTTATCTTTATACTGTGTTCTACCATAGGACAAACAAGTTATCAAAGGTGGCAATACTCTTTTTGGCAACATCTATTTTAAGGCTGCTAAATGCCTCATCATAAAAGATATTCTTTTCTACTGCTTATTATTGAAATTTAACTGTCTTGCTAGAAAATTTTCATCCTGCTTCGAGCTGAGTTTGTGAGATTTTTTTATTATTATTATTTCAATTGAATTAACTGTACTGTTGGGCAATGGGAAAATATTCCTTTCCCTGTATAAAACTGTGGTAAATTTTCCTGTGAACAGCCCTACCATGGATATCTGAGGACACTTCACATTTAATAATCTCTCCTGTTGTTTAATTGTGTTTGTTTTTTTTATTATTATTTTTAAATATGCCTACTCAAATCAAGTGAAACATTTCTCAGTCTTTCAAGACAAATCGAATACAAAAGCCCACATCACACAGGCAGACACTTATTGCTTCACTGACCCAGTGGTTTCCCATCTCCCCACTCAGAGCCTGTCCTGTGGGTGCCAATCACCCACGGCCTCTGTGGAAATCCTAGTGCAGGAGGCCTCGGTTATTGACAGCAGTGGGTGCTCATAGGTTAGCAACACGCTGAAGACACTGCAGGAGCAGCCACCTGCAAATATTAAAACCTCTAGTTTTGAGAAAGGAGGTCTTATTACTGATGCAAGCAGGGCCTGCTGCATTTAAAGTATGTTACTAAGGGAAGTGAGATATGGTCAAGCTGTTAGGGCAACAATGAGCTTAGGGGAAAAAGTGTAAGAGAGGCAATGTGATATATAGCATGTGTTTTGCATGCTGCACCAGCCCATCTACTGCAGGTTGTAAACTCTGCCGTATTAATGCCCAAATAATTGATTTGCACATCAGCTGCTCTGCACAGAGGGAAAGGAAGCTCCACAAAGAGAAGTACACTTTAGCACACTGTATGAAGCAATGGCAACAGTATGAAGTACCAATGTACCTATGGTCCATCAAGGCCAATTCAAAGCTTATCTGAATTAATTCATTCTTTTACAGCTGAGTATTTCCTTCGGACCAAGGTGGCATCATGTGGCTGTCTAAATGTTATCCCATCTAATTGAGTAACATTCCTACAGTCCTAGATCTAATCTAGTGGGCGGCAACCCTGCCCAAAGCAGAGGGTTGGTACTGAATGGTCTTTAAGGTCCCTTCTTACCTAAGCCATTCCATGATTGTATGATTCCATGATCTATTCATTGGAAGTGACAGGATGGGTTGACAAACTGCTAGTCCCCTAGACCCTCAAAAGGTTCAGACATGAGTGAGTGTTAGTATGGGACTTCTATTCAAGTAGTTCATCTCCTGTTCGAACTGCATGAGAATGTTCTATTCAGATGTTACTTTAAGAGTACTTGCAAGGATGGACATGACATGTTTCCCACCAGTTAGTAACAGCATTCATAAAACGAAGGGATAGAAATAAGAGTGACTGCCATTCCAAATGAAATGCTCAAGGCAAACCACCATGAAATTCAAATGTTGCATGCAATCCAAGAGACTGAAAAGTATGAAATCTGCATTTCAATAAAAAATACCTTGGGATAGTTCTGTTTTTAACTGTTTTTGATCTGTGTGGTAGAAAAAAAGTTCCTTGACTTGGAGAATAGCTCAGGTAAGTGAGCTTTTGGCAAAGTATATCAGTGCAGTATTGATAACTGTTTTTTTCTTTTTTTTTGGGG
>VXAB01010060.1:0-44497 GCA_013399175.1 Odontophorus gujanensis | reverse complement strand
GGGGAGGGCTGGTGGAGGATTGGGGGAGGAAGTCAAAAAGACAAAAACTGAACAGTGGTATCTCCAGATGTTACAAAATATGGATTGTAAAAACTGTGATTCACACTTTGGAGTGTTCTGATGGCTACTGACTCACTAAAAACTGTGGGGAGCACATAATTTGCAGGTGTGATAATTCACTACATTTTACTTTTTAAGGAAGGATGCAGAGCTGCTCAAAAAGTAGGGATTACAGAAGTCAAATTCAATGCAAAAGGAGAAACAGGAAGCTGCTGCAACAACCTAACTCCTAGGTTAGGTACACTTAATAACAACAAAATAATGAAATCAACTCCATAATCTCATTGTTTACATTCTCAATACTTAATTGTAAAAGACAATTAAGAATCCTCAAAAGACATAAAACAGAAAATTGGCCACTGGTTTTATAAGTGAGAGACGCTCTTTAATGCTTTTCCATTTTGCAGATATAATAAAAGTCAATTAGAAGTAAAAGCTGTAGAATTAATGGACGGTCTGGATTCACACCATCTATGAGCAATAAGTGTTCTCCATTACTCAGTACTGTCTACACAATGCTAGGAACTCCACTGACACATTTGTTTGGAAGAACTTCTGAGTTTTCTCTACAGATGAGCTCCTAGTAATGGCAAAATATTACAACCTTTCTTTCAGAACAGGAGAAATGAACAATGTAAACTGTTTTGCTTTTGCTGCAGAGAATGAATGCATACATAGAGATGCCTCTCCTAAATGATGCTGTATTTAAGAACTGCATTTTCAGAATTAGATCCCCACAGTAGTTTCCATCTACGCAGATACAGACACACACACAAACAGAGTCATGCCTGAATGTAGGTTACAGACACTGCGATACCAGGGCAGCCATGGAAGCCCAGAACACAGAACAAGCTGCAGGGATTTCCTTGAAAGCTCAGAAAATGCTTGGGCAGTTAGCTTGAACTCTGTGCTGCTGTGGTTAAATGGTGCTGCTAGCCAAGCTATTCAGTTTGAAAGCTGGATTCAATGCAACCTGGTCTAGGGAGCCTGCTTTGGCAGGGGGGTTGGACTAGGTGTTCTCTAGAGGTCCCTTCCAACCGCTCTGTGATTCATTGCAATTACACAATAAGCTGCTATATACATTGTTGTACAATGGTCTGTCAGTTATTTAGAACATATAGGCAGCTTTCTGAGTCTTATAACTCCCAAGAGTCTTATAGTCCTAAGCATGTGTAGAAGTAGGTATTCTGTCCATAAAGCTGTTGGTGATTTGAACGTTCCAGGCCAACCCTCCAGACCAGAACTTGACCATTTAGTGAGCTTTACCACTTCCCTGCCTGACTGCCTCTTTCGTGCTCCTCCACCATCTCACAGAAACTGGAAGTGAGCGAGTCTAACCATAACATCAGTTCCGACTCTCTCTGGAAAGAGATGTGAACACACGATTGGAAATGTTTATTCTATTGCGTAGTTTGCCTTTGTCGTGACCTTACTTACCCCATGCAAACCTCACATCAGCAACACGTGCCTCGGTCACCACGTGGCTGGAGGTGCTGTAATTCTGCCTTTGCAGAGCAGCTCGGAAGCTTGCAGCTTGTCCGTGCTGGATTAATCCATCTGCTCTTCTGTTGAACAAAAGCTGTCAGATTTACTCCATCCTGAGTGCTTTCCACAGGCTGCCCAGAGTAGTAGTTTGGCTTGAAGGAGATTTCACTATGCCCTGTGTAACAGAGGAGCCTCTGCACAGTCCTGACACCATCCTCATGCCAGAGCCCTGCTGCTGGCTGTGTTATTGGCGCTCTCTGCATGTTATCACGGGCGATTTTTTTGACTTTGGAATTCACTACTTCACAGTATCCGTTTCATCCTATATTCCTATCCATTTTTTATTAAACAAAAGCCTCTAGCATTTTTGAAATATTAAGAGGATTTATTTAATGATATTTATTTAATGATTGCTGCTGGCCTTATGTTTATTAATGCTATTTCTTTCCCAGCCTCCCTCCTGAGCCTGTGCATGTGTAGGAGAGAGAGGATAGCAGGATGTTGCCTTTGTTTTTAATCTGTTTGCATTTTAATACTACGTTGTTTATTTAGTGTTACCAAATTTTTGTGTTTAAATGAACAATTCCTTGTTTAAACAAATAGAATAAAACAAGAAAAGGAGAGCACTTGGCAAATAAGAGCATGATTCCAATTCTGCAGGCATCACAAAGATAGCCAAGGCTGCTGTCCTTAAGCATTACCACATGTAAATAACCAAAGCTAATGCTGGTAGTGGCCTTGAGACTCAGGAAAGTGAAGGTTTTTTGCCATCAAGAGCTAAATAATACCTGCACAGAGTGGCTCCTTTTAGAACTACATGGTTTTCCTGAAAAAGAAATGCAGCTACTCACAAAATCCAGGGACTCTAAGAGCAGTTCTCTTAGAAGTGTTGAATCAAAAAAATTGAACCAAAATTCCATGGGAAGCCCAAGGGAAAACAGGCAGGTAAATTTTAAATAAGTCAGAGATTTCAGAGGAAGGCACAGAAAGAAATGCATTCGAGAAAAGACTGGTGTCGCCAGGGTTAAGTGAACAGGCGAGCACAGCCAGAAGTGAGGAAGCAGCCTTCATCTTCTGTAGGAGCTTGAGTTCAATGCTGAATACCCAGGATGCACAGGTTCCATGTGGGGGCTGACTCTGCAGGGTCCTGGATTGAAACAGCTAGTGTGCTTCTGGGTTCAGATATCTTGCGTGGCAACCGTTTTGTGAGAAGGACCCTTCATCTCCTATTACACAGAAGGCAGGAGCTATGAACATAGAGTATTTTTGACTGAGGCCCTCTCGTTATCTCATGATTGCATTTTCACTGGGAGAAAATTTACGACACATTGGTATGTTATTCACAAATATCTTTAAACCTGAAAGTCCTTCAGATTTTCAGTGCAAACCAAAGGGGAAGGCAGGTGAATTATTGTCCAGGATAGATCATTGGCAATGGCTTATTGCATTTGATTTAGTCACAGCTAAACATGTACCGTCTCACCCACTAGGTGTTACTGCAGCACACACATATACCATATCTGTGCCTGAATCCACATACGTAATCACAAACATTTTGTTGCACACTAAAACGCACATAGGAAAAAGGGAGTAGGAGGGAGGACCGACCTCCAAGATAGCAGTAAATCCCACTGAACCCACTTTACCACATCAGCACTGAAAAAATAAACGCAGTGCCGTGCCCACCTCTCTGGAGCGTTTTGCACAGCGTGGCGGTGCACTGAGCAGATAAGACAGATGTGTGCAAGCACAGACAGACAGCACCCTGAACTCAAGCTGCGTGCAGCACGTGCTGTCCCGAAGGAGTTAAGCCCAGCATTGATTTAAAGGGATGCCACACACATCTGTTTAGCACACGCTGACTAATTGCAGTGTTGGCAGAGCCTGGCTGGGTGCCAGCCCCTGCGCTCATGCGCAGTTCACTGGTTCACGCATTGATCTGCTTGTCTTGTGTGGGATTTAAATATCCAGATAAGCCTGCAAAGCTGCAAGAAGATCACATCGATGTATTTACCCCACAGGCTTCCCCTTTCCTTCCCATTGTTCTGTTATGTGCCTACCAAAGGTCTGTTGTGAAACAGACACCCAAGCCCTGTTGCGTTGTAGCTTTTCCTAATGCTAACCGAATTTCCCTTGGTAACAGAACCACAGCATCTCAGCAGTATTCCCACTCTCTTCTCTCAATAGCTTATCATTTGACAGCGGAGCTATTCAAAATGGCATCTAGTGTTTTATTCGTATGGCTTCAGTGCTGAATTATTGATGAATTACAGTGTAATTTTAAAGGAGTTGCAATTTAGCAAAACAGCTGGGTAAAGTGATAAATAGAGGGTTGGTACATTCGCTCTGTGATAAGTTCTGCCTGTAGCTGAACTACATCCAATTTCAAGGTCAGGCCTCTCATTCTCAGACAGCATTCAGCTTTAGAAAAGATGCCTAGCGAGTCATGAACATAAACTCATCCACCCTCACAACTTCTTTATGAGGCAGGCAGGTGTTGAGATCTCCAATACAGGGGGAAAATGGAATCCAAGACACAGGGACCCATCCAAAGTCTGACTCCAGTTGTCAGAGAGAAGCCATTTCAACCACAGTATCTTTTAAAGCTAGTGAAAGATTTGTCAAAGGAAGGATTTGTTGGGTGGTTTTCTTTGTGTTTTTGTTGGTGGTGGTGGTGGTTTTTTTTGTTGTTGTTGTTGTTTTTGTTTTTTAATTTCAGAAAGACACTGATAAATCGAAGTCAAGACTTCAAACAAACATCTATGTCTGCTTCAACAGAGATGAGTTCTCTGACCGAGAAAAAGAGAATGGCTCAACCAAGCTCACTTTGACAGAAACATAAATCTAGGTGACTAGAAATTAACTCACTTATTTCTACAAGCAAATGAAAGAGGAAGATTTAAACATTTGCCCCCAGCAAACACAGACCTCTGTCTGGAAAGTGAGCATGTTGTCTACTGCTCTAGCAGGAACATCTCTTTCACTTTGGAAGACTTGTCTAACTACAGAATGAGTCATGTCTGAAATGCTTCAGCATCTCACAGGACACGAGACAGTTCTTGCTGCCCAGTTCTACTAATTGCTTCTGAAGTCCAGATCAAATAATATCCATAAAGATATATCTTTGTTGCACAAAGATGTGTAATACCAGAATATATATATATAAATCATTATATGATTTATATATATAATATCCAGAAAGATAAATGAAGCTGTCGTGACTGGGGAACAGTTGTCTTGATACAAAACTTAAGAGATATATATTTTAAAAAAATAAAAGCAAAATAAAATTGGCTGATTTCCTCCAGCAAATGTTCTGGCACCAGATCAGAATTAGAGCAAATTCTATCTCACTGTGAAGTGGGGTAGGATTTGTACAACAGCGAGGCAAGCATTATGAAATGGGGATTACTTCTGACTAAGAAAATCTAGTGGTAGAGAATACAGACAAAATAGAGGCAGAAAAAGGGCTGACTTAATTTCATGCTAATGTGAGCATAGAGTACTCAAAATTGAGGGTTTAAATTTATCAGCATCTATTTCTAAATTATCAAGTAATAAATACATTGTTAAGATTATTCCTCTTGATCAGTTCTCTTCTAAAATATAATTGTTTAGGTTAAGTCATTTAGTACAATTTTGAACATTTTAACTACTGTTTTATTTATCCCTCGTTTTTATTAACTTCTAGGGGGTCATCATTTTTTTTTTTTTTATGGTCTTAATTGTAGTTGAATTAGGTTGACATAAAGAGTCAGAACTTTTTCTATCTCCTATATTAAATTGTTTAATTTTTATTGGAATTGAAAATATTTTCTAAAGGAATCCCTGCACTATGTTTATTTGTTTTCCTAGGAAAGAGAACCAAATGGGAGATGCTGATACAGTTGCTTTTAAGCTTCCTGTGCTAATAAACATCAGACCCAATTAGTCCTGTAAGCTCTTCCATTTGGCCTATTTGTCGTACAGTCCCTACTCACATCTTTGTGATCTGTAAATACTATCTTTTGTGCTGTCCTTTCTCTGTAGACCTTCGAAAGTACCCTGCTTGGATTATTTTTCAGTAACATCACAACAGCACACCACTGGAGACATGTAGTGAGTATTTCTGGCCCTCAGCTTCCTCATTCAGCACTAACTTAGCAAGTCATTCCTAAGCCTTTTCTGCTCATACTTGAAATATACCATTTCAGTTTATTTGTACTTGTTTGTTAACATAATTCCGGAATATGGCTCTGGTAAAAGTATGGACAGAACAGCAGTGGTAAAAGGAAATCTGCATTTCTGCTGGCTTTAGTTCCTCAGCTACCACAGCACTGAACTCAACACACTACCTGTAGACCGGAGAGCAACCAATAAACAGAAGCTGAGAGATATTATGTCAAAACCTAAAGATCTGTTCAGTAGATTTTCTATTTGTACCCATGAAAACAAGCAGATCTGTATGTCGTTTCAATTCCTGGCACCCCTAGCATGACAGAATTCTGCAGGTCTCACTGGACCTCATTTCCTGGTGCAGACTTCTGCAGGCATCCTTTGTGAATTAATTTCTGGTGGGTTTATGTAATAATACATCTCCACAGAAGTCATCATCTCTGATGATGAAAGAGTGTTTCTTTTCACTTTTCCTCAAATGAAAAAGAATGTCTAATCCCAGATGCTATCAGCTCACTAAGAATAACCCAATCTTACATGAGATCAGGTTGTTCTCTAAGTTGAATGCACGCTGCTAATGCTTATCTAATGACAAAGTGATTTGTGTTTACGAGTCTGGGAGGATATCTCATACATATTTCATATTTTGCATTCAGATATACATAGAATGAAAATCTATACGATAAACTGTATATCCAGATGATATTCAGATGTTTCACTGATCTTTTCATATTGATCTATTTTGCTTTAACACTTAGAAGTCCCAGGACCTCCTTCATGGGACACGACTCAGCTGAACAGTAAAGCAGCTAACATGTCACAGTCGTATCACCACAAATTTTGTCACACAACAGACCAGCTAGCCTGGATTAGATTGAAGCCACTCAAGTTGTTGGATTCTATAGCCTGCTCATAGTCAGTAAAATAACTCATTTTTTTAAATTTATTGCAGTAACAGGCTAAAAGCAAAGGTAATAACAAAAAGCCAATATGGATGTGTAGGTCAAACACAGATCGGTTTGGCTTCAGAACAACGATCTTGCCCAGCTTCAGAAATGTCCATGGAGCTGTGAACTGACTCTTCCTCCAAGTTTGTTGTTTTTATGAAGCCATTTCCTCACTGTTACTTTGCTGGGTACACAAGAACAATACAGGGCATAAATAGACCTTCTCAAAGATCAGTAAAGGTAATACTTAAACTGCATGGCTGAGCTTCTTCTCTGCTACTACTGTGCAAAGCGACCATCTCTCTATGCAAAATGGAAATTGGGAAAGAGATTATCCCGTTCAGTTCTACAAGAATGTTAATAAGATTTGGTCTCAGTAGGCCTCTCTTGATGTTTGTCAATGTTTGTCAATTATGCCACTTTACCTGCCCTTTTGGCTTTTATTTCTCCTGTGACTTTTCTATGCAATTTGCCAAATAACAAAGGATAATGGTAATGACGACTTCCATTTTCATGCAGGTTTTCATTTGAAAAACAATCACACAACAACAACATAAAATTCAGACTGGATACAGAAGAGTCCTTAAGAATACGATTAACTTTAGACGTGCAGCAGTCCTACAATGAGACAGAAGCAAATACTTAAGCCCTTTCTTGAGCAAGTTTTTCAGAGGTTTTAGTCTCCATAAATATGTTTTCCGCATCATCTAAGACACAGGAATTATTTTTGCTGAAGTTTTATCTTTTTACTGCTGAGGGTGCCTGTGGAAGTTCAATTTCCATCTTCCAGAGATCTTATTTCTGCATCAGATAAGACAATCCCTGCCTCAAAGATATTATGTTAAATGGACAAGAAAGGCATATGCAAAAAAAACCTGAAGGTATTTAAACAGTAAGTAGCCATCAAAAGAAAGAGACTTGTGAGAGTTTAAACTCAAGAACAGACATACAATGTTTTCAGTTGATAGAAGAGAACTGATCTGAAAGATGCTAATGGTAGGAAGTCTAATCTGCTTTCATGAATTCCCACACAAATAAAAGGTAAAGTGGAAAGTTTACACTTAAATTTTGACTTCTAACTTCAGCTGGCTCACAGAATTAGATCTCTTATCTTCAATACTGAACAGTGAACTTGAATCTGAAATCCTTGGTTAAAATGCAGTGCTGTGCAGTTGGTTAGAATTAGAGCAGCAGTGTGCAGCAAACATTTCACTTTTCTTGATGGACTCAGCCTCAGCCACTCCTCGGAAGATTTATGCATTTTTTTTCTTATGTGGAAATCAGTGACAAATAGTTCATTAAATTTAAGAGTATGTAAAGATAATACACTCATAAATGATGCACTGAAAAGCTCCTTAGTAAACCTTGGAGTAACTGGGATATAAAGGAAAAAAGAAGAAGAAAAAAGCCGACATATAGAGGTCAAACAATCTCCAAAGTGTAAAACTGTTCAGTCATCCAAAAGCACTGATGTCCGCCCAACGGCAATTTGAAAAGATATAATTGCCAACTAGTCCTAAATCTCAGTTTGTGCAATGATTGCAGATTTGCATAATTAAGAACAGCCACCACAAAACCCAAACGGTTTTCAGTGCAGAAAAATCTCACTGCAATCTGCTAAAGTTTGTGTGCTAAAAGGAAGTGTCATAAGGATTGGCAAGATGCTCTTGTGGTTTAACTGAGAAAAGAAAGTACGTTTGTGAACTTGGATATGCCTGCTTCATTTGAGACCTTAGACCTGCTCTTCCGATATTATTTAATTAAATCACCCATCTGCAAAGTGTGGAAAATAGTATGCAGTCTTTCTCATAAAGCACTTCATGATTCTTGACTGGACCTAGAGAAGTGTTAAGTACTTATTCTTACACAAACTATTACTACAGAGAATGACTCTGTGACAGCCAACTGTACTTCTTCACTTCATCACACTTCTGATGGAATCCTCTCTTAATTCTAAAACACTTCCATGCTATGAAATTATCATGATGAAGTCTCAAGTGGCGAGTCCCCACATTTTCACTCATTTCTTTTTCAATCAAAGTGAAGGTAGTGAGGCGACTGTTTAAATAATGACCGAGTCAAAGCTGCTTAAGGACATCAGGACTGAGCCAGAAAGCAGGATTTTCCTGTGCATCTGGAGGGGGTAGGACAGACTTTCTTCAGGAATGATTTTTGTTACTGCACAATAAAATGGATCTGGTAATTTTGATTATTCTTAATTAAGAAATATTCTATGCAGCATATAGTATGCATTCCAGTTGTCATTCGACATGCCAAATGTATTCAAATAGATATCTTCTAAGCTAAAACGATCAAGTCAGAAGTCAGAATTTGTCAAAGAAACAAAACACATGTTCTTATTCCTAATATCTTCAGGGGCATCTCTGCACAGTTTGATTTGAAAAAATAAAATCAGGATTAAAATATTCCTGAGTTCAAAAGACATCAGGAAAAAGCACAGCCATTATGTTTCTATTTTGTTCCCTTCCTAGGCGCTCCTACCTGAAAACCAAGCATGTTAACCACGGCCTCTACAGCTGATGAATATCTCTATTTTGAATAAATTTTTTTGATAGCCAGTCCCCAATGCCCTTCAAATTTTACTGAAATTCAGAATTTTATTTGAAAAATACAGCCATTCCTGCATTTCCCATCTCTCCTTTCAACAGAGCTACTGCTAAGCAGGTGACAAGCACTAACAATTCCCTGATACGCAGAATCCTACCAAGTGATAACTCACTCTCCTTCTTGTCCAAGTTCAAGTACTCTAGTAGTCACAATGTAACGCCTCCAATTCAATCTTTGATCTTCATGCATTTGGAGAACAAAAAAGCAAACTACAGATCACCAAGAAGCCTCTCCCAAGACATTCAACTCTGCAGTTATCAGACAGGAAGAAATTGCAGGTCTTCTTTCTGCAAAAGATTTTTTTCCTAAGAAAAGAGTTTCTTTCTGATCCTGAATAATAGGTAAAAATCCAAACTTTCTTGGAAAATATTCTCTGCCCTTTTGCTCCACATGCAATTGCGGCAAGTTCATTTTAGTTTTAAAACTCTCAGAAGGCTCAACTGGATATCTCCAACCAAATACTGCATCTCTATCTCCAGAGACACAAAGAAAAGTCATGTTACAAGTGGTCTGAAAGAAAATGGACATTTCCCCAAAACCAGTGCTCTCTGAAATATGTGCAATTCAATTAGCTGAGTAGTCAGCTACCAGAAAATTCTCCCACTTTGTTTCATTTGCTTCTTCCCATAGACTCTCAATGTTCCCTGTTCCCTCAATCCACATTACTTTAATCCTGACCGTTGCCTGCTTGCTCACTTCTCCCACCCTGCCTAAGCCTGTCCCAGCACTTGTGTCTGTGTGGGAGTCAAAACACTTCCAGAGGAGGTGAGCAGTGAATGGGGCCCTTGAGTAGCCCTGGACTAGTCACCAAGATACAGATTCACTTTCTTGGACTGAGACAGCACCAGAATCAAATTTTCAGTGATACAGTTGGTCAGAACTTGACTTGCTGCTGATTAGCAGATTATAAGGTTTTTTTTTTTCCTACTGTGCCCTCCGCAGTGCTTGTGGTTTTCTCCCAGACTTTGCCTTTCATCATCCCATCTTCAGACCTGGGATAGCTCTAAATTTGTCAGACGTCTTTCTGTTGGTGACCTTCAACTCAATTCTCATTCTGGGACACCAGTTCCAATCTTACAGTACCCTAGATAGCTTCTCTTTGACATTTTACTAGATAGACATTAAAATGTGTGTAATAAACACATTTCAAGGTACTTAACTCCTGTGAAAACATTTTCTTCTAATCTCCCTGAGAATGCCATCAACTCTTAGTGTGTAACATTTCACTGTAGTCTTAATTCCTCAGTGTCAGGATCTGTTGTTTTATTTGCCTGCACAGTGTCAAAAACATCTGTGGTTTTGAATAAAAACTAAAATTTCACAGAAAATACACTATTCTTTTTCTTAACAGCTTCTTATCCCTCTCTCACCTGTTAATGCATCAGAGTCAACATGAAAGTTTATCACAAGCTGCCTGATCTCTGCCATAAGTTTTGTCTTAAAATATGCATGGAGTGCTGTACTACAAGCCAAAAGCATTGCCCTGTCTTCTGCTGGTTTGCTGCATGGAGATGGCTTAGATGTCTCACTCTGCTATTTCAAGTGGTTAAATGCATTATCTAAAGCAAACGATGATTGTCAGAGCTTGAGACCATACTCTTCCCTATTTTACCTGAAGGTAATGCAATTTCAGTTAATTGATTACTTCATCTGATGAGAAAAAAAGAACGACAGTGCTGTGCCTAATGCACTGAAAGAATCTAAGCACTGATGTCTTAATACACTGTAATTAACATTAAGAAAATATCTTTTCATCTTGTGAAAGGGAAAAATTTCCGATTGCAAAAATGCATCTGCGTTAGCAACAGTATCGCACTGCATTTTCTGTCCAGCTTGATGATGCTTACAGAGCACGCAGCAAAGCAGTTTTTTTTTTCTGTTTCAATATGCTTTTGTCGCTGGATTTTAAGTAAGATGTTCAAGGAAAGCATGAGGGCAATATTTTGAAGTTACATAACATACTGTCAACCCTTCACAGTTAAAAATAAAAGCATTCAGGCTCTCCTCCATAACTGTAATTTACAATGAAAAGTTGTAGAGGCATTTTTCTAAAGAATTTCAGCATTTATTCCTCTTTCTAGTAGAGTGAATCAAAGGCCCTTTGGCTCTCTCTTTAGGCAAGTTATACACTGATTTTAATAGATTAGGAATTAAAAAAATCGGTACAAATGTACCATTATTTTCTGCTTGTGTTGCTCTTGCATGCAAATGAGAAGAAATTAAGATGACTGGTGGTACACCCCTCAAAGTTACTGTTGGAAAGCATTTCTGCTTGTGATTCTTACTCAAAATTTCATTTATCCCTCCTTGCCAATACCTCACAGTGCTGTGTTCTTGTAAGCTGTATTTATATTCCGGCTATGCTCACAGATTTCAGGATGCAAGGGGCAGGGCTGGCCCAAGTGGAATTCAGAAAGTACTGGTAGGAAGGTGCACGTAGCTGGCAGACGAAACTCCTAGCAGAAAGGTACTGTCAGACATGTAGGAGTGAGGAGCAGTATTTCCTATTTTTCAAGCATCTAGTTTCAGGAACTGGGATGCCAAGAGAAAATCCATTGGGACTCCTTCACGGTTACAATTCTGAATACATTTCTCGAAGAGTACCTGGACAACTGTCCTTGCACTCAGCAACAAAGTCCTATATGTCAGAGCTGTATTAAATCTTTTTTTCTATAATATTTTTTAAGACTTCTATTCCCGAAGGATGAACTACAAGGAGCCACTGGCAACAATACTGTAATTGTAACAAGCTGTAGCTTGGATGTATTCTGAAGCATCTTCCTTTCTGCCAACAGCTTGTTGGACAGATTACGTTATTGAGAGAATAAAGTGTTTACTATGTCACCAGGGTAATTTTATCCAGAAAAAAAAAACATATGAGCAGTCATAAAATCTCTCCCTCAAACTGAGTTATGTGTAAAAAACTAAAGAACAACGGCTGTATGAATAATCTCAACTTTGAAAGAAATTTCTCTTCCAAGCTCACAGCAACCTATCTTTTCCTCCCTGTCTTCTGATGGAGTCCATCATCATCTATCTTACCACTATGAACATAACGCAGCCCAGTGCAGCCAACTTCTTATGCTGGCAGAATATTTCCATGACCAGACATTTTTCTTTTGAATCTGTTTTGTTTATGTGTTATCTCCAATAGCTCCCTTCCTCTTTATATTCAAAGGTGTGGTTTTTTACACCGCAGAGTTTATCTAAGGTTTCTAGTGGCAGCTTCCATAGACAACAAAAAGACTCCTAAAGTTCTCAAACTTCATGTTAACATAGGCTGAAGCTAACTTCTGGAGCTTTGAAACTAAAGCAGTGGCAACAAAAAACATAACCCTAGCCCCTAAGTGTTAAAATGGAAAGAATTATAGTAGTATCAAATGAACAAAATGTGTCTTTAACATAAGATAACCCACAACATTTCCAGTGAACTGAATAGGACTGAGAAACTGTAAAATTATTACAGAGGTCTGCAAGGACTACCCAGTAGCTTCAAGTTCTAATGCAATTTTTGGATCAAAGAGGAATGGCATCTCTTCATAAATATTTTATTCAGCCTTTTTAATTCTATTCTACTAATTAAATTATTTTAAACTACCTGAGTAGGTTGCTGAGTAAAATCTAGATTTAAAGATAAATTTCTGATGGAATGAGTGTAATAATTGTTATATGGCACAGCTAAGGAATTTTCACAACTCCATGTTTTCACAGCTTTTGTTTCAAATTTACCTTGCACAAATAGGTCCCTATCTTGACTGAGGCAATACATTAAATTCACAGGGTTCAACAATATAGAGCAACAATTTTGTTTTACTCCCCTTCATGCTAAACTTGATACTCTCAATCACTGAATATCAATTTTGTCTGGAGCTTCATATCAATCACATTTTTTCTTTACCCAGTCCAAACCTCGAAGAGCAGTTGCTAAGATTAGTATAATCATGAACATATTTCATATATAACATAAAACAACATTTCACACATTAATTATGAATGATGAAGAAGAAAATCAAATGGCACAATATTAAATCTCCACTTTGCTAATACATACATATGCACATTCAATTTCCTCTTTAAGATACCTTAGTGAGATATCCCCAAAATTATCTAACTAAGAATATGTATCCTACCAATGTGTTACTTCCTTGTGTCAATCCAGGAATTTCAGCCAAGTTCAGGTACTGAGTTGAGCATTAGGTTTTTTGCTAACACTAGCAGAGACATTGTGAGACAGCTTACATATTTGCACATATTTGGTAAAAAATGAAGAACTCGTCACTTCTACATGATGAAAATCCCCGAAGTTGTATTATTAAATAGTAACAGATAGTAACATGGAGGAAATCTAAAACATGAAAATGCAAAGAACCTACCAACCTATACTCAAGACAAGACATTTCAAGGCAAACATCATTTATTTTCCAGATAAGACGCTGGATATACTGGTGAAAACTCAGCAGGACTGGAGAAACACTGCTATCACTCACTTACTGAGTACAAGGCAAATTTTCTCTCTGAGCCCTGAAAGCAGGACCAGGTGGCATTTGCCCTCACAAATGTTTCTGGAGGATGCCTCATGCCCTTGATCCGCCTTTGCACTGGCTACACTCCATGCCACTTTGTACCTGCTGAGTTTGACCATGCGCACACCTGCCATAAGTTGGTCCTTTGGCTCTAAGGACACTTACTTCATAGCTTGCTTACACTCCCGATAAAGGTGGTGAAATCATCACTGAAGAATTTCATGATACACTGTTTATTGCTGGATTTGGTTACACTGGCATCAACCCAAAAGGAATGGCAAACCAGCATGTATTGTATTTAAACGAGGACTGTTTAGAGTAGTCATTTGGTCCCCATGGAAACTTCTCTCAGGAAAATTAAATTTTGCAACCAGTAAGCTTCCCAGGAAAGAAAAAAAAAATGGTCTGCTTTTCTGTAGGCAATGTTGATTCAGCGTGGATATACAGTACTTCAATTCAGCTTTTTGGAACCCCTCCCCTCAAAAAAATCAGTTCCTCATCAGTTTGTGGGCATTCTTAACTTTACTTTTTCTCTATTTTCACACTACAGAAAAGCATTGCATGTTTCAGTCCTCAGGAACCTCCTCTGACTGCCATTACCTTTCAAAGATAATTGAGAATGCAGTTACAGTGACAGCATCAGCTCCGTTCTCATGAGTGTGTCCAACCAGGTCCCATAGACTTCTGTCATTTTTGTTTAAAAGTCCCCTAACCTGATCAATCTTCATCACTCCAGACTTTCTCACCAGCCTCATGAGCTTGACAGTCTTAAAGATGGGCTTACAATTAAAGACTAAGGCAAAAAGGGAATCAAGTACCTCTGCCTTTCTCTATCCCTTGTAACCAGGTCACCCACAATATTCAGCAGTGGGCTACAGTGCAGTCATCTTCCTTTCGAGGTTGATATACCTGTAGAAGCACTTTTTGTTGCCTTTCACATATCTGTCCAAATTCAACTACACACAGACTTTGGCTTTCCTAACCCTATCACTTCATGCGTTTCTGCAGTCCTCTTGGGTTCACCAGACCCTACTTCCACTTCTAATATGCTCTCTTTTTAAAATGCAAGTTTTGTCAGGAGCTCCTCATTCATCTACATCATCCTCCTGCCATATTCCATTTCCTGCACGTTGGAATAAAATGTTCTCAGGATACGAGGATCCTTGCAAAAAAAACAAACAACCAGCTCTCCTGAATCCCATGGTCCTCAGAACTGTCTCCCGTGGGATTCTTCCAAGCAGATCACTGACAAGGTCAGGTCAAATTCTGCTTTCTCCTGAAACCAAAGGTTTTGATCCTGCAGAGTGCCTTGTTCTCTTGTTTCATGACCCTGAACTCCACCCCTTCTTTGTCATCAAAGCCCAGGTATTCCCCAGCTTCAGCCACTCTGACCAATTCTTCTTGTTCTGCAAGCATGAGATGCAGAGAGCCATGCCATTGTTGTCTCTCCATTCACCTCTGGCAGTAAATTATCACCAGTGCATTCCAGAATTATCTTAGGTTGCTTGCATTCTCCTGTTTTGTCCTTGCCAAATCTCTCTTTTGTCACCAGATGAGCAACCAGACGTTCACCTGCAGGATCCACTCCCTCCTCCACAAACCACATTGAGGAGAATTTCAATAAAAAACACATTTTCTAATTCAAAGATGCCAATCATTTCCAATTTGCATAAGCCTTGGAAAGAAGAGCAATCAGGCCTGAGTCATATCCCACTGAGTTAAAACCAAAATCTGGAAGCTGCAGCAATCCAGAGCTTGTAGTAAAGTTAGCAATATGTTCCAATACTGCTAATGGCAATACGTCCCAGCTATTGCTCTCAGCCCAGAAAGCCATGCAACCATATTCTGGGCTGCATCAAAAGAAGTGTGGTCAGCAGGTCAGGGACGTGATCCTGCCCCTCTGCTCTGTGTTGGGTAGACCTCATCTAGAGTATCACATCCAAATGTTGAATTCCCAACACAGGAGAGATGTGGGCCTGTTGGAGCGCATCTAGAGGAGGACCACAGAAATGATCCCAGGATTGGAACAATTCCCCTAAGAGGACGGGCTGAGAGCTGGAACTGTTCAGCTTGGAGAAGGCTCCAAAGTGATCTGAAAGTAGCCTTTCAATATTTAACAGGGGGCTGTAAGAAGGAAGGGGACAGACTCTTCAGCAGGGTCTGCTGTGACAGGACAAGGGGAAGTGGTATCAAACAAAAGGAGGGGAGACTCATATTGAACATAAGGAAGTTTTTTACAATAAGGGCAGTGAATCACTGGAGGAGGTTGCCCAGAGAGGTGGTGGATGCCCCGTCCCTGCAGACACCCAAGGTCAGGCTGGATGGGGCACTGAGCAACCTGATCTGGCTGTGGGGTCCCTGTTCACTGCAGGGGGGTTGGACCTGATGGCATTTAAGTGTCCCTTCCAACTCAATCAGTTCTGTTTCTTTGCATACCCAGGGGTGTGAACAGGCTTTCTCTAACAACTATCAGGCCAAACCCTCAGAGACTAAATAAAATAAAATAAAAATTTAGAGGGCTCCGCGGGATAAATGCTGACATTGAGAAATCAACCCCTGAACTAGCATTAAGTACTACATTAATAATGAAAGGTTGAACAGTAAAGAAAATAACCACACTTGAATGTCCGGACAGCGACTCGAAACAGGAGANAAAAAGGGAATCAAGTACCTCTGCCTTTCTCTATCCCTTGTAACCAGGTCACCCACAATATTCAGCAGTGGGCTACAGTGCAGTCATCTTCCTTTCGAGGTTGATATACCTGTAGAAGCACTTTTTGTTGCCTTTCACATATCTGTCCAAATTCAACTACACACAGACTTTGGCTTTCCTAACCCTATCACTTCATGCGTTTCTGCAGTCCTCTTGGGTTCACCAGACCCTACTTCCACTTCTAATATGCTCTCTTTTTAAAATGCAAGTTTTGTCAGGAGCTCCTCATTCATCTACATCATCCTCCTGCCATATTCCATTTCCTGCACGTTGGAATAAAATGTTCTCAGGATACGAGGATCCTTGCAAATAAAACAAACAACCAGCTCTCCTGAATCCCATGGTCCTCAGAACTGTCTCCCGTGGGATTCTTCCAAGCAGATCACTGACAAGGTCAGGTCAAATTCTGCTTTCTCCTGAAACCAAAGGTTTTGATCCTGCAGAGTGCCTTGTTCTCTTGTTTCATGACCCTGAACTCCACCCCTTCTTTGTCATCAAAGCCCAGGTATTCCCCAGCTTCAGCCACTCTGACCAATTCTTCTTGTTCTGCAAGCATGAGATGCAGAGAGCCATGCCATTGTTGTCTCTCCATTCACCTCTGGCAGTAAATTATCACCAGTGCATTCCAGAATTATCTTAGGTTGCTTGCATTCTCCTGTTTTGTCCTTGCCAAATCTCTCTTTTGTCACCAGATGAGCAACCAGACGTTCACCTGCAGGATCCACTCCCTCCTCCACAAACCACATTGAGGAGAATTTCAATAAAAAACACATTTTCTAATTCAAAGATGCCAATCATTTCCAATTTGCATAAGCCTTGGAAAGAAGAGCAATCAGGCCTGAGTCATATCCCACTGAGTTAAAACCAAAATCTGGAAGCTGCAGCAATCCAGAGCTTGTAGTAAAGTTAGCAATATGTTCCAATACTGCTAATGGCAATACGTCCCAGCTATTGCTCTCAGCCCAGAAAGCCATGCAACCATATTCTGGGCTGCATCAAAAGAAGTGTGGTCAGCAGGTCAGGGACGTGATCCTGCCCCTCTGCTCTGTGTTGGGTAGACCTCATCTAGAGTATCACATCCAAATGTTGAATTCCCAACACAGGAGAGATGTGGGCCTGTTGGAGCGCATCTAGAGGAGGACCACAGAAATGATCCCAGGATTGGAACAATTCCCCTAAGAGGACGGGCTGAGAGCTGGAACTGTTCAGCTTGGAGAAGGCTCCAAAGTGATCTGAAAGTAGCCTTTCAATATTTAACAGGGGGCTGTAAGAAGGAAGGGGACAGACTCTTCAGCAGGGTCTGCTGTGACAGGACAAGGGGAAGTGGTATCAAACAAAAGGAGGGGAGACTCATATTGAACATAAGGAAGTTTTTTACAATAAGGGCAGTGAATCACTGGAGGAGGTTGCCCAGAGAGGTGGTGGATGCCCCGTCCCTGCAGACACCCAAGGTCAGGCTGGATGGGGCACTGAGCAACCTGATCTGGCTGTGGGGTCCCTGTTCACTGCAGGGGGGTTGGACCTGATGGCATTTAAGTGTCCCTTCCAACTCAATCAGTTCTGTTTCTTTGCATACCCAGGGGTGTGAACAGGCTTTCTCTAACAACTATCAGGCCAAACCCTCAGAGACTAAATAAAATAAAATAAAAATTTAGAGGGCTCCGCGGGATAAATGCTGACATTGAGAAATCAACCCCTGAACTAGCATTAAGTACTACATTAATAATGAAAGGTTGAACAGTAAAGAAAATAACCACACTTGAATGTCCGGACAGCGACTCGAAACAGGAGACGAACCGGATAGGAACAGCTCTTTCTATCTTTCTATCTGTGGATCACGGAACCACAGAATTGCCGGGAACGCGAACCCCAGGCTGCACGTTCCTCCCCTCCCCCACTCCCCAGCGCTGCCCCAGCGCAGCAGGGCCGGGTACGGCGCTCGGGGGCCGCGCTGCAGCGCCGCCGCCAGCAGCAGCCGCAGGGCCCGGCTCCGCCCGCTGGCGTTGCCATGGCGACCGGCTGTTGCCAGGTAGCCAGCAGCCGAGAGGAGGAGGCCGGGAACTAGCAAGGCCTAAAAATAAAAGATGTCGGGGCTTCTAGGTGCTCGCGTGTAGCGGGCAAAATAGAGTAAGGCTCCCTTAAGATCGCTGCGATTACGAGGTGTTTATGTGGCACGGGCTTTGATCACCTTTTAAAATTAGCACCTTTTTTTATTTTTTTTTCTAAGCAACAGAAACAACCAAAATGAGACGATAGGGAGATTTTCTAACTCAGTGCAAGCATGAGACAAAAACGCAGGAGAGGAGATAAGCTGTCATGGATATGTGAAGAAACTGACAGATGAGAGATTAAAAGCCTTCTGAACCTCTGCATCCGCAGTTGGAAAACACGGCGGCTCTGCTGGTTTACACTGCTGGGACAGAACAGTCCTGAGGAGAGGGGACAAGGAGAGCTGGGCTTCACGTCCACCCTTAGGCAATCCCTGTGTGTGTGGACCCCACAAAACAAGGGAAAATGCAACTCAATGCGGTGCAATGAATGCATCGGGGGCACTGGGAATTATGGGAATGTGGGGTAGGACAACTTTAACCAGAGCAGTTTATGAAAGCAAGTGTTACGAAGGCTTATCAGTGAGGAAGGAAAGGTGGAAGAGAAAATTTCTTCAATAGAAGTCAACAAAAGCGACGACGACAGAAGCAAAAGGTGGCCCTCGCTGCTCCTCCCTGGTCAACACGCAAAAGCATGACAGCTACAAAGTGCACACCACTGCAGCCTGCCCCAGCATAACACAGAAAGACAAATCTGTAGCACCTTTCATCCAAGGAGCAAGCATTTTAAGGGAGAGAAATTGTATAAGTCCCTGAAATCTAAAATATCAGAATCGAAGCCCATCCTAACCAGTAGCACTTCACAGTTATTGGTTCCAAGATCCACGTGGTTTCGTGCTACTGGGTTGTTAGGAACAGCTCCTCTTCCAAGGGATCAGCCAGTGGCAGGAATACAGTGGGACTGGGCCAAGCTGTGTGTCCAGCTGCCTCCCTTCACAGGAAAAGCTCAACAGAAGGAAATATTGAGTCTGACACCTTTTCTCCATGCAAAACAAACAATTCTTTTGAGTCAACTGGAAAAGGATTCCCATACATCATCCCTAATTTTTAAGCAAGGAAAGTTTGAAGAAACATTAATTCTTCCTACTATAAAGGATTTTTTTTTCTTTTTCTTTTTCAACTGATGTCATGCATAAAACTAAAAGTAATTGCAAAATAGGAAATAATTTCCAGTTAAAATACGTAAGCTTTTAATGCTTAAGATGTTAAAATGAAACATTTGGTGGGGTTTTTTTGTTTGTTTTGTTTTTTATTTGTTTTTTTGAACACTGCTGCTTCTTTGCAAATAAGAATATTCTTTGCAAATAACTTGGCAACATAAATTTCTAAAGCATCTTGATGTTGCAAGATCTGTATGATTCACCAGTAGCAAAACCTCTGATTAAAATATGCTGTCCTCTTCTGCACTAAGCACCCAACACAGATAATATTTTCCCCTTTAATTCTGTCCTGAACATGACCCAGTGATCAGGACAGAGCACATAGCACATCCGTTGCTATCAGTTGTAATATGATGAAAATAGTTCTCGTTTCCACTCTTTTTTTTTCCCCCCCATATTTCCATAAAGGACATAGCCACTTTAGAGAATATTAGGCAGCAGTGGCAAATAGAAAATGTCACAATTAAGCACTTACTGGTGGCATGGTGGGTTTTAGAAACTGAAATAACATCCTTGTGCACAAGGACCTTTCAATGGTGGCATAAAAAAGCAGTGGATTTACTGAGAATATTCTAAAAATATATTTTTAGGCACCCTGAAAAGTCTCTAAATAAAAATAGGCCAAATTTGAGTGGAAAATTAATTAAAAAAAAAAAAAAGAAAGAAAGAAACAATAGAGAGAAAGCTGAAATAATGAGAGAGATTTCTTTTTTGCGACTGTTTGTTTTCAGAAAGGACTTAAAATTAAAACATCTCAGCTAGTTAGAAAAATTGTTCTTATTCTTTTCCTTTTGTTCTGGCATCCATCACTGAATTTCATGTATTTTGACTTCCTGAGTATCAGATAAGATTAATTTGTACAAACATAACCAGACACAGAATACTTAAAATAACTGTATCTTAATTCTGATTATTTTAACTCAGAACTTGATTTTCTTGTCTGGATGGGTTTCAGTTCCATAGAGGAGAAAAAAAAATAACAAAAAACAGAAAACATGAAGCAAATGCCAACATGATGATAACCCCTTAGAAAGTCACAAATTCACACACCAAAAAAAAATCTGGCTTGTTTCTTCACTCTTGTTATATCTCCTTGGCAAATGCAAGTATCAATCCAGGCGTGGCTTCCAGAGATTCAATGTTTTGAAGTTCAAGAGAGTTATTTTGAACTCTGCGTTATTTAGTTTTGTTTCTGAAAGATAATCAAGGATTCTTTGGCCAAGTTCTTGCATACACAGAGGTGCCAGTTAGCAGCTCCCCAAAGAGTATAACTCCTTTATGAAGGCATTTTGTTCTCTGTGCCATGCACAGGATCCCATTTGTCTCCATAACTAGTTGGAAATGCTTCCCTCAGCGAGTTCCACATAGAGATCCTGAATTTTGCCCTTGGTGCAGGGAGCACAGCCAGCAGGCAATGCTAGCTGTGTTGGGACACAGTCTCTTCTGTTGGTGTTACAGAGGAAGCGGGGTGGATTGTGGGTGGCAGGCAGCTATCACCTCTAGCATTTACAATGCTAAAGGCAAATCAGGGGGCAGGACAGAGCCACCAGTGAGTCTCACTGTGCTCTCCTTATTTTAATTCTTCTGAATTTCTGTAACCCATACTAAGTGTTTCTTTCAGTATGCTTTAAAGATAAAAAAAAAAAAGGCAAAAAAGTTCTCCTTCTTACTTTATCAAAATGGAAATGTTTTGCAGACACGTTGTTGATATCAACTGAAGTTTTTGACATAAAATTGTCAAAACTTTCAATTCCAGGTGTTGAACATAGCAATTAACCTACTCCTGCTCATATTAAACCATTAATTGTAATTGTATATTTAAAATCAGTGTGCATTATACCTAGTGACAAAATGCAATACAAGGGTGGAAATGAAATTATCTAAATATTTTGACACAAATAATTGCTACATTTTGATTCATTCAAAAATGGTGGATGAATAGTCTGACATCAGATTGTTTTCTACTCAAGTTTTGGAGTTTCCAATGGGAGACAAAACTTGGTGCTTCAGTTGCAAGCAAGTATTACACTTTAGTTTGAAGTTTATTGGGAATACCAGGTTGCAACCCAGGAATGACTATTAGTTTATTTCTAAAATACAGGCACTAAAAGCATCTAAATTTAAGGAGTTTTGTACATATCCTTTTACGTATCCTCTTAGCTTCATTTTGTTTCAAACATTTTTTCCTCTTATTGTCTTTAATCTACTTTATATTTTAAGGCTGAAACTACAGGTAGCCCAGGAAATATGTGAAAAAGAGCTGCCTTAACATCAATATTACCTATTCTATTATTATAAGAGAGAAACAGAAGCTTCGTTTTCAGCTAACAAATGAGGTGAGCTGTCATGAGACATCTAGATGTAGCTGAACACAAGCAAGCAGGCATAACACAACAAACATTTCCCTACTATTCCAAAATGAGGAGGTTGTGCACTGAAGGAAAAACTGCTGATCAGATCTGCAGACAAAAGAAAAGATGCATCACATTCTTTTGCAGCTCAAGAAGGAAAATGCTCTGATTTCATCTCTCAGATTGTACCTGAGCTCCCTTATCTTGACAAAAGTTCACCTTAAATGCACAGTGAAAATATTATGCCATTTCAGGATGCACTTTTGTTCTAATTGTGCTGGAATTGCCTTCTGTATCACTTCCTCTGTTTTGAAAAATTAAATAATGTGACCATCTCCTTCACCCCTAGGAAAAAGGAGCACCTCATCACTAGAAGGCCAGATCTCTCTGAAATGTCACTGTTTGTCTATGTACAGGAATAAAATGGCAAAATGTCAATTTAAAATAAAATAGGTAATTTGGAACAGCTTCCCATGAGAACACGTTTTCCATTTTTGTTCACTTGACTCGTCTGTCTTTTTGCTCAGCTGTAACTAATTCAGCAAGCTACAAGATAATCTCATTCTTTGACTGGATAAGAATACCAGACTTTCCGACCAAAAAGTACATATCTAAATTGTTTATTCCATAAACCTGTGTACATTTAGCTGTGAACGTATTTCATACCAGTTAAACTCTAAACCTAGAACTTCAAACAAGATCATCCCCAGAACCACTGAACTGCAGCTAATTTTCACTGAGTACTTGTAATTGATTAAAATACACTCAAAGATTCCCAAACCTCTTTATGGTTTCTTCTCTACAAAGCAACCCATAAAAATAATTCCATCAACAGGAACACTATCTATGTAATCCCATTATTACTAATTGATTAGACGTTGCTTTAAATTTCTTTTCTTCATTCTATCAATGAGGAAGAAATATGTCTATCAATGTCAGACAGGTTCTATTTTGGCTTGTATATCAATTTAGAAGTTTCAATTGAAATGCCAGATTTGGCAGTTTCTGGCACCTGTAAAACTACACTGAAACAATGGGCTTGTATAAGTTTCATTGAGAGTCAAATCTGTACTGTAGAATATTACTGGTGATGATGTGCAAGTAGGAAAGAATCAGGCTTGTCTTTCTTCACTTAGTCTGCAAAGCTGACAGCAAAAATATCTGTAATCTAAATATATTTGATCTGAATCTATATAGAGAGAAACATGACAACCTATCACATCTTTTTTCTTTTTAAACAAAGTCATATTTCTGGGGAGAACTGCAGTTTAAGGAGTCTTTCAAGTTTTGAGGTCTAAGCCAGTTACAAAAGCAGAAAGCAGGCATAATGAACATGCAAGGCTGCAGTAGGGATATTTAATTCATGTTAAAGAAATATTTAAATATTTAAAATAACCATATATTTATATTATATATTAACATGTCATGAATATATAATCATCTACATTATAATATATAATATAACATAGTGTTATGATATATTAATATAATTAATATACTATGTATATATTATATATTAATGAAGTAATTAAAGTTTTTAAAATAAATATATTTTATATACAAATAAAGAATTAGTGTGTCCCTCAAAAGGATGGCTTTCCCTTAGAAATGTACAAGAAAACTCATCATAACTTCTCAAGAGGGTTCACTACATCCTGTCTTCTGGAAAGCTTCGTAAGATGGGCTGGAAATCAACCCGTTCATTAGTTGTAATACTGCATAGTTTTCCTTCCAAGAGATGCTTCAAGAGAGAGGTCCAGAGACTCACCAGGCCCCAGCTAGCCTCCCTCCCATCTGTCTGCCCTACGGCTTCAACCTCATTTCTTCATAAGATCCAGAATTCCTCTGATTTTTTTCTGAAAAGAACCTAATGTGCTACACTAACATTGTCAAGAACACACTTTGAAATCCAGGTACACCATTTTAAAAGATTAATATCACATTAATATCAGCTATATATTTTCTACAGCTTCTTTTATATTTTTAATTATTCTAGACTATCTCACCACCTTCCAACAAAAAACTGCATTGTATGTATGTATGGAATATGGGTAAGACTGGCTGGAAAACAGCACATTTACATATTGAGAATGTTTGAAGTTTTGACTTCTGCTTCTTTTTTTGATCTGCATAAGTAGGACTTGATCACAAACCTCCCACGCCTTGTGTATGTACTAATTTACACTAATCTGTACCTGCACTGCTGAAATTCTATCAAAGATGTGATGTAATCAGCATCAAAACTCCAAGGTCTTTTTCAGGGAGAATGGCAAAGATTTAATCACCTTTAGTTATGACTAAGTAAGGAACAAACTGACATGAAATAAATTTAACATGGACCTCCAAGTATGGCATCAAAGATTAAGAGACAAAAGAGGAAAATGAGAGTAGCACAATGCATCTTTTTACTTCAATTAACAAGAGGCACAAAGATGCTGATCAGCATCTAGAGGACATGAGAGAGGTTCTTGTATTGGATATTTCCAATTCTTTTCAAAGGTCTCTAGCAGAGTGAAAATCTTAAATTTATGATCTAAGAAAATGTGAGTATCAGAAGTGTAACAGTCAAACTGAACTCAGAAACTTATCTTTCATGTCAATAGCACAGTCTACAAATATGCACACCATTTAAAACAAAATTGGTACAATTCAAATCTGTCTTTAGGATGAACTTCCTTATGCAGAGATCCAAGTGCTGAATATCAACATTCCACACCATATTAAATTTATCTAAAAGGATGGACAGTGCTCAAACCCCTCCCCCAAACAAAAGGAAACAAAGGGTTTCTGAGGCAGGAGAACTAATGGAATCTGACTTCCAATGGATTTATACTTCATGTCTTCTTCTTCCTCCACTTCAATGACAAGAAGCTCAAGTCAATTCATCTTCCCATTAGATCTTCTCCATTTCACCAGCTACTTGAAAAATACCTTTCGCTCCTCTCTATATTCTCATTGATTCACTATGCTGTTCTCTTTGTTCCTCTACCTCACCTTCCTCTAGCACTCCTCGTTTGCTCCAAACCTCAATGACTTTTCTTGGTTTGGGAAAGGCATAGCAAGATTTTGCCTGAAGCCAAACATACCTTTGCAGAGGTACTGCACATGCACTTCTATACTTTTCTCACTACCCCATTGGCTCAAAGGGTAATAGCTGAGTTTTCTCTGAAATTATCTCACTGGTGCTATTCACAGGGTTTCTCTCCATTAATGAGACACTCTTTTCAGAGTGAAGAAGTTAACATATTTCAGACCTCTGTCTCTATGTTACTTTTGATTAACATTTGCCATTGAATTCAAAAACTTATTAGCAGAAGACTGACATAAAGTGTTATCACTTATGCTTTTTTCTTGAAGAACCCATGCAAAAAAAACCCCTATAGTTCAAAGAGCTGTCACTCACAGAGTTATTCTTTCTTCTGGCACAAAGTTCTCAGATTCAGTATAGCCCTTCTTGCTCTACTAACACTTCTTCCTGACCAAATCATCTAGACCTTCATGCAGACTTAAAAGAAACCGAAAGGTGTTTTCTGCTAGGTCATACAATATGTCACTGACACAAGTGTGATTATAGCTCTATACCAAGGATCTTAACTTGCATTTGCAATGGTAAAAACAAGGTGCAGCCCTGCATTGGTCCTTCTGAGAGGACATGAGTTTCACCTTTATAGAACAAAGGTAAGAATGCATCATAAAGATCAGGATAAATGAGCTTTATTTTGGTTATTAGGGCAACCTGTGAGGGTAGGGAAATTTTTTAGAACAACTGAAATGCTGCTTCAGAGTCTTTGACAGAGTTTTCTATCCTAAATAAGCTTGGGTATTTTGTTTCTATTAATTGAATAAATAATATTTATTCAATTAATAGATTTTAAATACTTCAATAGTTCAGTATAAATTTAATTGTCAAGCAAGGATGTTGGTCATTTTCATTCAAAAACTTCCTTCAGTGCTTATATATAGTGTTCCTTCTTTTTTGTAAGTGGGACTGACTTCTGTTTCATCAGATTGAATGTACAGTGTCGACTTTACTGCACCTTCCAGTTCTGAAGGGAGTCCCACAAGAAGGTCCCAGCTATAGCATGAATAAGTATACAGTGATCAGTACTAAAAACAGTGAGTTGCAAACTATAGTTGGCAGGAACTACTAGTGGTCTCTGGGATATCTGCAGGAGCAGCTTCTGACTCAAGCCAGGTAGTCTTTCTTCAAGAAGCAACACTTCATCTATAAGGAACTGTAGAAATATTAAGAGATGCCTTAACTGCCACACATTATTTTCTAACAAAATTACTTAAAATATACAAAATATACAAAACACATCAGATTATTAGATTTTAAAAGAATTGGAGGGCTATAGTGTAAACTCCACCTGTGTACTGGGCAGAGAATGTGAGAACTGGAAGCTCTACCTGCCATCAGAATAATAAAGATGGTAATCCTCAATAGTCCAAACTTGGCTGAAGACTTACCCATGGCTGTTCCTTTCTATTGCCTCCTGTTGTAATAGTCCTATTGTGTATGAATAAACAATAACAAGGACAGAAAGATAATGACCTCAGCATTTAAGAGCTTCTCATGGGATGAGGATGATTAAGCTTCACCTACGCATTGCATCAAGCAGAGCTGAGCTTTTCTAGTAGCTTGGACTGTTCCAGCAGAATGCCATGCCCACATTCCTTGTGGGAAACAGCAGAGCACTTGAACCTGTGTTTGCTGTGTCCCTGATGGGTGCTTCATCCACAAGACTCCGCCTGTGATAAAAATGCTTTCAGCAAGGAATTCCAACCAAGATTTTATACACCTCCTCTTTCTGGCTTAAGTGTCATAAGAAATGCAAGATTCCTACAAAAACTTTCTGTTTTAATGAACGTGTACTTTCAGATGGAATTTTTAGGCAAAAAAGAAAAGAAATATCCTGATCAGCCCTACTCAGAGTAGCTGCAGAATCCTGTCAAAGGGATTTGCAGAGCCTTATGAGGAGCCAGAATCTAAGAAGTGAACATTTCTCAAACTGTGCTAAGTTTAGATTTCCTTTGATGCTCCCTTAACCCTGGCCACATTTGTTCTCAAAATGAGAACACCAGGAAAGCCTAGTAGAACTTCAAAGTAACCTCAACATATTAACAACTCAGAGGTGCTATCATTGCCAGCAAGGGAGAGGATACTGGACAACATATTTGAATTTTGCTGGTTTTGTGGAATCCTATAGACCTGCAGCATCTATCAGATGAACTCACCACAGCTGTGACCAAAGTGCACAGGCACATCTTGGCTAAGTTAGGTCAGACAACGGAGTACTGCAGATGAACCAACGTCAAAGGAAGGAGTGGTGCAAAAGATAGCTCTATGGGAAAGAAAGCTTTTTGGCTAGAAGAATCTTACTGGCAAAACAAAAATACAGAAGCTATATATATGTATATATTCACTCCTCAGAAAGTGGCAAACACCATGAAGCACTGTTATTAGCCAGTCAGACTACAAAGTAAATGATTTTTCTACCATTTCTTACCAAATGTGATTGCAACTGAAAGGGACACATTCTTCTAACTGAAAGTTTTGTTGCAAAAACAATTAATAGGAGTAATCTAAAATAAAGCTTGAAAATTAATTTTCCAGCCCTTTACTGCCTACACTGTGGGAGTTAAACATACACGTATTTCATTCTTGGTACACTGAAAAGGTATTTAGAAGATGGTTTTCTCTCTCTGCAGACTTTGCTGCTGCAGAAAACTGTAACTTTCACTGAAGAGTTCAGACACCTCATTTGCTTTCTTTTTTTACAGTTTTCCATGTAAAAAGTATTTAGAATGTATTTTCTATATTTCTCAAATCCAGTGTGCCAGAAAAATTGGAATGGGATGAAAAGAAATTAGTACTAAAGTATTCTGTACAATTAGAATTACAATTAGCATCACTAATACAGTGATTGTTCTTTGAGTTCTGCCCATTGTTCTTTGCAAAATCTGCTTTCATAGCACACCTGACATTGCATGACCATCTCCCCAGCAAGTCATCATTCAGGCTTCCACATATTACAAACTCCTTTCTCTTTTCCTAAGAGTCCACCAACTCACATCCCTTCAAATCCTGAAGCTGGAGGAACCCTGATGGAATTTTGCCTGGAGAAGGAACTTCTGGGCTTCTGTACTAAAAAAGGCCCTACTTAGCACTAACTGCTGAACTAATGCCAAAGTCCATTTTTATTTGTTCAGTTTGGCATTTCCAAACTTCAAAAATTTGCGTTTCACCTGCTCTCCCTCCCAGTTCCCAGGCATTCAGCCAATTGCACCTGCAGCAGAACTGGGAGCAGAACAGATGTCTCTGTGCTGTGGTTCAAATGATGACAAACAGGCGTGGAAGTCAGAAAATTCTGAGTTTGAAACTAGCCAGTGTGCACTTCACCTCCACTTCTGCATGCCTCCTTGACTTCATTCATCAACACCTGTTACAGGAGACTCCCAGGGTTTTATCTTAAAGTCAGATTACAGGCTACAGTGTTGTAGTACCCAGTGTGTGTATTATCTGGTAGACGTGACCAGTAGTGGTAAGAAAACAGCCACCCAAAATACAGCCTTTAAGTATTCGCTATGGAGTAGGTGCCCTTGGGCCATTCTTTTTTTCTACATGCTCTGATTTTCACCTGACTGCCCCAATTAGACTAAATATGTCCATACAGTAAATGCTGAAATAACCTAATCAAAATACCACGCACAGTGTCAAGCTTGTCACACCAGTCTGAGTTTTAACTCACTAATTATCTTGAACAGCATATGGAAATAAGGTAGCGTGAGGCCACACAAAGTACTATGATTTTATCCAGCTCCTTTCTAGTGCCTTACTCTTCAGATATTCCCTCCAATGACTTCCATCTTTTAATCTGCCATAAACAAAAAGATTCTATGAATGCAACCATCACAGATTTTGCTACCACGGTTTCCTGGGTGCAGCTTATGAATGGGTGATGCTTCTTCATTACTGTTTCATGAGAACCAAAACATTTCAAGAGTCAGTGAGATGTTTCCATGTGCAACCTACCCCTTACAAAGATATCGTGGTGTTTAACACAACACAGAGACTTTCTGATGCAGATACATGTGCATGTGCGCGCACACATGAGAAAAATAAAAAGGAAAAAAAACAGACTGCCCTTTCCTTGGCACTGTGGAAGTGCCATCTCTGGCTTCATTTTATTATCACTATGGAATGTGCTTCTCTTTGACTTCATCTGACCTTTAAGAGAATTGTCTGCTAGTGCTAAAGTGTACTACTGCGCCTGAAGCGCACTGAAAAATGAGACTGACTTCTGGATATGCATAGCACACACAAGCAAAGAAAGCCTTTTTAATGCTGAACAGCGACCGTCAAAGCACTGGAGGTTTGTTAAGCACACCAAACGGATGATTACCCAAACCTTTAACCAAACCTCTTTGGCCTTTTAACACAGAAGGAAGTATTTCAAGAGCAGGTGTGGGAATTCATGCTTCTTGTTTTGTCGTACTTGTTTGGTTTTATTTTATTTTATTTTTCCTGTAGAGAAGTTTTAGTTCTCTCTGGAACAGCTACCCTCCCATGATGCAAGTTTTGCAAAAAGGGCCATCACTAGAACAAGTGCAGAGTATACAAAACTGAACAAAAGAGAACAAACTCGAAGAGCTTAACAAAACTGCAAGATCAGAGCCTAGAATGAGAGATTCTAATTAAAATCTGAAAGACATGACAGATACTTCAAAAGTAGTCTGATCTACGTTTAGAATTGACTCTGTTCTTTACCGAGTCCTTGAACTAATTTTATCTGGACTGATTTGCCTATTTGTAATATGCTGTCCTGAGTGCTGTGCTAACACAGTCCTGGGGATCTTACACCCACACTGATACACAGACTTCAAGTGTTAAGGCTCTGAATAGTTGGAAGTTTTTTTGTTCATTTTTTTCATCTGGAAAACTGTCAGAATGACTGAACATCTCTTACCAGCTCCCATTAAAGGGAACATATCGTAGTGATTCCATAAGGCAAGCAACAGGACAGCAGGAAAGACAGTACATGTTATAAGGAAAATGTGAAATAGCAGCCAGAAGAGTACACACAATTCTTACTGTATTGTATTAAACATAAGGAAAATGCCAGGAAACATTACGTTACAATGAAGTATATGGAATTACCACTGATACCACTGCCTATACCACTGATAAGGCAGTAAGTAAAAGAATGACTGCAACAACTGGGATTAGAACAAGAGAAAGTCAAGACTATATACTCCAGTGCCTTTCTTTATGTTCCTCCTCCACAGAATCACAGAATGGCAGGGGTTTGAAGGGACCTCAAGAGATCATCAAACCCAACCCCTTGCCAAAGCAGGTACCCTACAACAGGTTGCACAGGTAGATGTCCAGATGGGTCTTGAATATCTCCATAGAAGGAGACTCCACTGCCTCTCTGGACAACCTGTTCCTGCGCACCATCACCCTTGCCATAAAGAAGTTCTCCCACATGTTCGTGTGGTTAGGCCATTACTCTTTGTCCTATTGCTATGCACCACTGAGAGGAGCCTGGTCTCATCCTTTTGCCTCCCACCTCCCTTTAGATATTTATAAACATGAATCAGATCTCCCCTCAGTCTTCTTTTCCCCAGGCTGAACAGATCCATGTTAATCAGTCTTTCCTCATAATATTCATTATATTGAATTTTAGTTTGGATAAAAATCAAAACTTTCACAGAATTAGAAATCAAGATTTTACCCAAAGAACATCTGCAGCAATACTTACCCTCAAAACACTTCGCCAAAGCTTTTCAGCATTAGCAAAATAATAATAATTAAAAAAAAATTAACAAAAAATACATAAATATCTAAAAAAAAGCAACCAAAATCCCTTGAAAGGCATTGAGGACAATCCTGCATGAACATGTTCACTCAGCCAATTATGGTCAAATATTAGCAGTGACTTTTCTGATGTGGGCACTACTGATGATTTATAGAGAGACTATTACTGTAGCAGTGAAACATTTACTAGAAACTGGACAGGGGCCACCAATTCACTTCACACATGCTATTGAAGCAGCAAAAAGTTCTCTTGTTTCATTACTAATTTGAGCCAAAGTTATTCAGTTCCTTTAAATCAATGTTTCTCATTAGTCTGCTTTAGGTTCAAAAAGCCTGCTTACAATCTTTATGACTATTTATATGGCTTTTAAGCACTTAGTTTAGTGTAGTTCATTAAATGAGGGTTAAAGTAATTGAAACATCCTTGTGAAACATACATAGGCCTTTTTCTAAATTTTTTCCTGTTGCTATATGTTTGAATCATTTTGAAACAATGAAGGCAGTTTAATAATGCAAATGGTATTGCTGTTTTTACTGGTTTTCATCAATCTTTTTGATTATTCATGTGGGGAGCTGCAAAGCAAAGCCAGTTACAAGTAGGCTGGAACATGGATGCACATGTTTTGTTGGACAGTCATAATGAAACAACAGCAACAGAAGAACGTAAGTATAAAATTGAGCAGAGTCACTTATCATCTTTAACACCAAGACATCATGTAATGCACTATCTAGACTCAATTCTAGAATGTCTTAGCTACCAGATTATAGAACTATCTGCTCCCAAGCTTTCCCACTGAAGATGCCTCGTTATGTACAAATGCATACATGGGCTTCTTAAAGTCCAGGTTTGAAACTTTCTCACTTGCCTGTGGCAGATGTCCTAACTGTGGACATGGATTTAGTCCTTCCCTCTTTTTGCTGCTGTAGTTATGTTCATGAAGAATAGTTGTGTTAGGTAAAAAGCCAAGAATTATTCTGTGATTCAGTATTTGTGGCACTCGTTGGGTAGAGGAGCTACTGCTTAAGTTGCTGATCTGCTTAAGATTTGAATGTGGATTACCCACATCTCCAGTGAGTGCCTTGGACACTGAGCTCTCAGTGGCTGCTACAGCTTATGTTTATGAGACTGTATGGGTGTGCAAGATGTTTTCTCATCTAAGCCATAAATTCCACTCTGAATCTGAAAAGCTCTTCAGGAAGAGCCCATTGTGACACCTATACTAATCGGAACATTCCAGCCTGACACTCACACAACCTGTGTTTCTCCAGACCAGATTTGAGTTAGACAACACTACTGCTGATGGCTTTCTCTTTAAAATGAGGCTTTCAGCGCAGAATTCTCACTTCCTTCCCTGTTTCCTTCATCTCTGTATAAACAAGACACAGGAAACTAGGTAAATGGCTTGCAAATATGGTGATGCAATGTCTGGTGAATACCCCAAACTTCCTTCCTCTGATTTTAACAAGCACACTCAGCTAACCATGTTCCTGATCTCCTTGTTCCTCATACAGAGATGAACACTGAGTATGAAATTGCAAAGATGGATTATCTCCTGTCTACTGTTTATTCTCCCTTACAATGCAAACCAGGACAATATGAACACCCAAAGTCTAAATTTGCAAACAAATCAAAGACAGACTTGAAAATACATGTATTTCTCATGAAATAACACAGTAAAACTTTAATCCACAGCATTGGATTTTACAGATGCAAGCATTAAACTTGCTTAAAAAATACCACACCTCAGTTTTGATTATAATGTCTCAGAAAAAAGAAATAATCAGATAAACATCAAATCTCCAGTACTAAGTTCAGTCAGTGAAAGAATATTTGCACGTCTCACTCAAACAGCATGCTTCATATGACTCAAGTAATAAACCCTAAGTTTATGTTTGTGATGTATCAGCCAGCCTCTGAGGACAGTCTCTTGAAATGTATTGTAACTGCACAAATAGATTTTGTTACTTGCTGTGACTGTTAAAGAGAAAAGACGACTATGTAGGTGGGGAGACTGCAGAAAAGAAGTAAAATAAGGCAAGTCCCAGGGAAGAAGAGCTGGTGAAAAAGATGCTCCCCACCCTCACAACATTATATTTGTTTTTAACACAATAGCCACGTTTTCAGATGGTTATAACCTAATCTCATCAAAACCTATGGCATTAGACCAGCTTGCACAGGCTGATCTAGCTCCAAGACCAGTACTCTTTTTTTTTTTTTTATTGCAAACCATTCCATCTTCACAAATAACTCATCACCATAAGAGTCTCATATGGGCAGAAAGGTTCTCATCTCACGAGCTTCCCATGAACTCTAATTAAATAACTTGTAGCAGGAGTCCAGAGGCACCAGCCTGGTTTTAATTGTGTTTTCATTAAAGCAAGCACTGGTATCGTCCAAACAAACTGTTAGTTCTCCAGCGTGGCCTGAACTGCCTCTGCAAAACCCATGTGAACTGTAAATTCCAGCGTACACCATTTGGAATACAGTACTATAAAGAAATTAAATGCTATGGTTAGCAATATGGATGGTCAAATTTTAAAGCTACTTGATTAAAAGCAAAACAAACTGTTGTTCTTTCTTTCTCTTACTTTACTGCCAAGAGAAATAATAATGCTAAGCTACTACTGAGGAAAGCAGCCTTACACAACAGGTAAATGGCACTTGCAGATACGTACACAAGTCTCTCAATGCTGATCAAGTAATGCAGACACAGTACCTTCCTAATAGGGGGAAAAAAAGGACGATACTTAGTGTATCTTCCAAGTGAAACCTGGAGAAGAAAGATAGTAGTTTGCACACATGGTTTAACCTATGCGGTTTTGGTATAGCATCTGCTTCAAGAGTAGATTTTCTCACAAAACCCCTACAGTTATTAATACTGAGAAAATAGGATTATTACCTGAACAGCATGGAGATGAAAAACTGTATCTGCAAGCTGTCTGCTTATTTAGAATACTTTCTCTTCTGATAACACACTAGAAGAACAACTTTGGGAAAATAAACCTTTCAGACTATTTTTCACTTTCTCTCCTCCCTGCAGATGACCTGTGATTTTTTCTAAGTGACATGGATTGCACAAATTCTTATATCTTCCTACCACATGCTTGGGAAGGGTTTTTGAGATATTAAATTCAAGGATTCCAAATCATAATATTAGAATAATAAAGAATGGTTTGGAGGGCTTCCTACCACAGCAAGCTTGTCCTGAAGTACTTAAAATCAGCCATCACTATTATATAAAGAGGTAAGTAAGTGTCTCTCAGGTTTTTATTTCAGACCCTAGCTAGAAAACTGGAAAACACTTCAGAGAAAGAGTGGATGAAAATACTGGCCCTGCTGATGGTTGCTAGGCACCAAGCAATGCACTGAGGCCTATAACAAGACAAGTTTCAAGCAGATTTAGATATTGTCCTCATGAACATAAGTGTCATTAAAAACCCTGGGATGTGCTAAGTAATTCGGCCCAAACTCTTTAAAAAAAGACTGTGATTTAGTCTTACCTTATTCTTTAAAAAACAGATACAAAACTCACGTGGGTATACACGCTAACAGTTGCAAACATACATTTGATCATACTCAAATCCCAAATTAAGGAAAATCAAATAGCGTTCAAGACTGCTGCTGAGCACAGCCTCAGTGATTCACTTGCAGAGTGTCTGTCACAGGATAGGAATGTGAATCTTACCCAAACCCTACACTTCATTCCTGAAAGTGTTTATATCTTCACAGCTTTGGCTGCATATCGTTACCCAGGATGGTTATCTTGGGCCCACAGCACCTTGTCCTGCCTTGCAGTGGGTTCAGGCCTGCTTTGGACAAACCTCTGCTAGTCGCAGAACGCATGGGAAGTTGTACCTTCTAAAAAGGCATTTCCAGTGGCAATGTCCTCCCTGTGAGTTCATCTGGCAGGAGTCCAGAGCACAGTGAGCTCCTGTGCCTATGGTAAAGCAAACTAGTGGGCATCAAAGAATCTTGAAGTGACTCTGATCGAGTCTCCCACTCAAAGAAAGGCCCTGATGTCCAAGCAGACTATCCTTAAATAGACTCCGTTTCAGAGTTTGAACAGTTTGGAGGAATTTTAATTATTTATTTGGTTTTGCAAGCTCAAGTCTTTGTTCACAGTTGCTTTTGTGGAGGCATGACACTTCCTCACCCATGTCTGCCATTCCTTTTCATGGTTCAGATCTAGCAACTGACTGGAAATAACATCTGAAATCAGCTCAGATTTTGGAATATAAATACAATCTTCTCAGCTGTCCATCTGCTTAAAGTGCTTGTGCGAACATAATTTGTTCCTAGCACTTTCTTCCCCCAGTTCCCCCCTAACTATTACTACTGGTACTTAATTAAATGAGAATTTAAAAATAAGAAAACCACAATCACCCTCAAACCAAAAAACTCAAACAATCTTGAATCAGTCGGGGAGCTGATCAAAAACCAGATACACAGACAAGAGCTACTTTCCAGAACTTCTGTGCTCTGTTGAGGACATGCTAAGTTTCTATATTTAAAACAATGAAGCTTTTAGGTTCCTCCATATTTTTGCAATACAGAGAATTCTGCAGGCCACCTGCTCCTAGGACAGAATCCTTTCTTTATATATTCAGTTACCTTCCATTACATCTTCAGAGCATTTATAGTCTGTATTTACTTTCTTGTCACATAATGAATTTTATTTTCAGGTTGTATAAAAACTTGTGTTCCCCTCTTCTAAGTACATTTGGATAAAATTTCCATTATTTGAAAGTGGTTTTTTAGGCTCTAAGAAATTTATTCTCTTTTGTGATTGTACCATGTGAAACTTACCACTTCTGTTTTTCTTATTCAATTTACTTTTGGAGCAAAATCATAGAATGTTAGAATCACAGAATGGCTTGGGAAGTGTATTTAAATAGCTACACCCAGGATGACTTTATGTCTTAATTTTTTTTTTTGCTTTTCCATCTAACTTTCGATATCATTTTAACAATTTTCCTTCACATCTCACAATAATGAAAAGGTAAATTTCTATACTAGCAATTCTGTTAATAAATGCAACTTCCATCACTTAGAAGTTGAACTACTCTTAGCTCTCTATAAAGGGGCCAAGTATGAATTTCTGGCATTATGAACTAGCAAAAATTACCATCATTTTAGGAAACGCTTATCTTACTGTCTCCAGCCTTTCAACTGTTTCAATTAGGTTGTGATCCACATAGCAGCATTATTAGCACAGGGAAAAGAAACAGGTAATGGGGCAGTTTAGAGCAGTAGCTGAGGGGATGAATCCCTTGAGACCTGCATGGTTGGAGGACAAATGAATCCTGCTCGCTGCTGCCCAAAGCGGAGAGGAATAGAGTTTGACTTCATATGCAAACCCAGTGACAGCTAAATATAGCAAAAACCTGCATTCACCTAGCTATGGCTGCAGCAAGCTGTCTGCTCCACCATTTTGTATGACTGCAGATAGCTGTCCCCAGGGCTCAGGCAGTAGCACGCAGAGCATCTGCCAGTGATTCAGCAGCCACATGTCACTGTGCAGTTCACTAGCACAATTCCCAGGGCAGGTGAGTTTGCCTTTATGACAACTGAAATGGGGTGGCCGAGGGAATGGCAGAGTTTGCTATCATTTGGTATGTTCTGTGATGCCTTCTTTCCCTCCACCGGTTCCAGCCAAGGTTCTGAGTCCTCCGCCTTTCTTTATGTGCTCCAATAAGCCAAGTATTTATTACGTTGTTATTCATACATACAAAGAACTGTTTCCTTAAAATATATCCCCATGTGTCATTCAGTGATTTAATATGGAGTTAATCATAGTATTCCCTTGATGCTTTCATAGTAGGTTTTAATGTATTATCATGCAGGTCTTTTCATTATTTAGAGTCTGGCACAATGTGCTACAATTCTGCTATTACCTGTATTCACTGATATTTGTAACCAAAGCCAAGAATTTGAAAGGCAACTGCTAGGAGTTAGTATTTTATGTCTATATTTAGGCATCTAAAGCAGCGATTTGATTTTCAGAAGCGCTGAGTGTACAACTGCTACTTTAACTTTCAGGATAAAGAATAAGGGCCACTGAAATTTAGATATATATTTTTCTTGCTAAAAGAAAGTGTGCTTTTCAAACTTTGTTCCCTTTTATTTTTATGATGCAGCTAGAAAATTTGACAGGTAAAGCAGTCTGGCTGAATAAATAAAACTTTTATAGCAATACTGGAATTCATTGCTACAAGAAATGAGGGAGTTCAGAACTTCAGTGAGTTTTAAAAGGAATGCACATAAATAAAATGTATTGCGGAGTCTCAGCCAAACAGTATGAATATTTTCCTTCTCAAATGGAATTACGCATTATAATGGATTTTCCTCTTCCACTGTTCTATTCAGATACCACTACAGTTCTCCACCAAAGAAAGGACAGTGAACATGAAAGTCAGTATGAATTTATTGTTATTGCAGTTATGGGAATTGCAACACTGTCATGAAGCACCCTAAAGCACTACTCTGCCCATTTTTAAAATCCCACTTTTCCATTCTTAAGTTCACAAATCCCTCTTAAATTGCATCATATATGAACATATACAAAAACAGCTGTATTCTTCCTTTCTGGACTTAATAGCAATGTATATCCAGGAGTTTACCAAGAATACAGATTTTGACATTCCAGACCAAAGACAACAATATTCAGACTACTGAATTTCAATCACAACCACAGTATGAAAGCTCCACCATGCCAATGTGAAGCTGGAGAAGAAATCAAAGTGATAATAAATTCCCATTTGATACACTAACAGTAGAAATCTGTAAACATGGGAAGAAAAAGGGAAGTTCACTGATTCCCACAAGCAACCCTCTTATGTCAAAGCACATGGCATAATTACTGTGATAGTCATTATTTTATTGCATTGAAGCCCAGCTACCACATTGTTTTATCAGTAAATCCTACAACTTAACTAACATCTTCATAAGGATTTCACAGATTTCTCCAAGCTGTTTTATGCAAAGAAAGCAAAAATACTTGTGTTGTTGGCAAACATGTTTTCTCTTCATACAGTAGTGCAATATGAAGTCTATGGAACATAAGACAAAGGTAAACAATGTGTAAGAAAGAACAAAGTGTTCTTCCTTATCCTGACACAAACTAGAAGTTGCCCCTGGTCAATCAACTAATTTAACTAACATAGCTGGAATAGTGTCAAGCCTGTCAAGGAGTCAGACACACTCACACATGTTCTCTGCCAGCTGTGTAGCTCTTCCTAATGACTTGCCATGCATGAAGAAAAGATGGACGAGCCTTTCTGCCTTAATCCACTACCATGTGGGAACAGTCTTCAGGACAGTGACTCACTGCAATGACTGAAGTTGAATTATTGTATTTATTTGATTAGAATTGAATAACTTTGCAGAAACCTAGCAGAAACCTCTCCTTCTGTCCTGATCCTACATCAGCATTTTATACCATGTAAGTGTGTAACAACAAATCTCACTATGTCTAAGACTTTGAGGATTTTTCTTTCAGGAACTGGATGCAGGATTTATAATGTTCATATCCCATTAGCTTAAGAGATAATGGGAGAAGGTAGAACTGTGAGGGCCGCACAACAGGTATGCAGCTCACCTCAATGTCTTTATTCAAATTTACCAGGTGGAAAGTATTTTTCCTTAACACTGGGCTTGTTCACTAGTTTTGAACAAAGTTATCATAACCTGTAGCTCACAAGGAACCGTGCAATCTGAAATTACTCTGTATCTATAAAATATCTGATGGTAACCAGAAACTACTGTCTTCTTGCTTGTTGCTTCTTATCTCCATGCAGACCACTTTCCTTACTCATTTATTTTAATTCTAGCATGAAAAAATTGTTAACTCTTAACAAATAAAAAAACCCCAAAAAGATAATAAATGCATAACTCTTTGGCCGCAGTCTGAAAACAGTCCCTCACAAATTAATCCCCAAATACCATAGTTATATTCACAATTCTTGGAGCTTAATCAGTTCAAGTTATGACTCCCTTCTCCTCCTTTTTTGATAAGTTTCCACAGCTAAAGAAGGTGAAAATGCTATATAAAGTCACATTCTTAAATACGGAAATCTGGTATGATAAATACCATTTGCTTTGAGCCAGCTCTTGATACGTGTATGAACTCACTCAGATCTCAGATTGCAATGATATAAACAAGGTCTGTTCACGTTCAGGACAAGGAACAGAGCATCTGGAGAAAACCATTTGAGCTAGACAGGCTCGCTTCTTCCAAGCAAGGAACAGGAATCAACTTTTATTCTTAGTAGTGTCCAGCACAACGGGGTCTGGTCTACCTCTAAGGCTCCCAGCAGCTTGAATTCATTAAATAATGGCACTGCAAGGCAATGACGCAGATGGGACAGATCAATCTGACAGTTACACTGTGCTGCTAATACAAAGGCTGAGTGCCACTCAATTGTCATTGCATTATGTGGCTGTGTTGCTCAAGATAGCAAAACTAAAAAGGCAGCTTCACCCAGGCCTCTACTGAAGGTATTTTCATAAAGATGCACAGAATGCTTCTAGAGTCTGTCCCAGCCTACTGAAATTCAGCCTACTCCTCCAGATCGGAAACCCATGGCAGAAGTGGGTAGCTACTCTTTTGCTTCCTCCCAGACAGCAATGACCACAAACTCTGATTGTTCTCAGCTTTCACAAAGGCACGTGCAGACATGATACTCTGAACAGCAAGCATGATCACAACAGGTGTCAGAACAGGTATGTTACGGAATTTATTTGTGCTGGTTGAGTTAGGAATAACAGTTTGAATCATTTAGTAGAAAGTTATTCTCAAGTATTGGCAATGGCTTGAAGTGTCAATCTGCCTGGGGGTAGCAAGGCCCTAAAGAGGGATCTGGACAGGCTGGATAGCTGGGCTGAAGCCAATGGGATAAGGTTCAACAAGTCCAAGAGCTGGGTCCTGCACTTTGGCCACAACAAACCCAGGCAATGCTACAGGCCTGGGGCAAAGTGGCTGGAAGGCTCTGTAGAGGAAATGGACCTGGTGGTATTGGTTGATGCTCAGCTGAACATGAGCCAGCAGAGTGCCCAGGTAGCCAAAAAAGACGATGATATCCTCGCTTATATCAGAAATAGTGTTGCCAGCAGGAGTACGGAAGAAATTGTCCGCTGTACTCAGCACTGGTGAGGCCACACCTCAAGTACTGTGTTCAGTTTTGGGCCCCTCACTGCAAGCAAGACATCGAGGCCCTGGAGCATGTCTAGAGAAGGGCAGCAAAGAAGGTGAAGGGTCCAAAGCACAGGTTTTATGAGGAACAGCTGAGGAGGCTGGGATTTTTCAGTCTGGAGAAGAGGAGGCTCAGGGGAGACCTTATTGCTCTCTATAACTACCTGAAGGGAGACTGTAGTGAGCTGGGGGTCGGCCTCTTCTCTTGTGTAACTAGTGATAGGACGAGAGGGAATGGCTTCAAGTTCCAGGGGAGATTCAGACTGGATGTTAGGAAATACTTCTCTAAAAGAGTGCTCAGGCACTGGAATGGGCTGCTAACAGAGGTGGTGGTGTCACTGACCTTGGAAGTATTCAAGGATTGTTTAGACATTGTGTTGAGGAACACGGTTTAGTGAGAACGATTAGTGATAGGTGGACAGTTGGACTGACGATTTTGTCAATGCTTTCCAACCTTGGTGATGCTATGATTTTTATAACTATTTTATAACTCCTCTGTTCTATGCACTACTGATGTCTTCTAAAAAGTGTATAATTAGTGTTCCTATTAGGACTGAAAAAATCACCATATTAAATATTAAAATGACAAAGGCACTGTCATGATACATACACTTACAATCTACAAGTGCAGAATACTATAATACGTCACAGATGATACTTCTCTGGGTTGTGATATTCTCTTGATGTCATTAAAATCGTTTTCATGCAGAAATAATGGTTGAACAAGTGTTGACATATGCCTTAAACCCAGGTATCCAACCCAAATGCTGGAAATGGAAGCATGCATGGTAAAACAATTATCATATCACTTATTTTCTTACACTGAATGACTTTTTTTCACCTCTTTAAGTGCCAGTTTTATACTTAGGAAAGCTATAAAAATGGGAGTGAAATAATAAAAAAGGTTCTGGTTATCTTCTTAGGTCATTAAAAAAAAAGCAACTTCATCAACACCTTCATATAGGAACTGCACCTACAGTAGAGTCCAGGAAGGGGATCTGGAAAAACCATTGTAGGATCACCTTGGTCCTAAATTCCTACCTATGTTTATGTCCTTTTTGGAATCTGAACCTGACACAAGTTCACAGAATTTCAGATCCAGAAAAGAGATTCATACTACTCACCCTATACAACTGCTGATATATAGAAAACAGTGAAAAATTCTGTATCAAGTAGATCCAACTACAGATTATGTTAAAAACAGCAATTTTGCTTCACCTATCTGAAAATTCAAAACTGCAACTCTAAGTCTTGCTAAATTGCTTTAATACCTTTAGGAGATCAGTAGCAACCAGTAGTGGTCTATAAAAGAAACCTTATCAACAAAAGATAAATTTAACAGCAGATGTCAATAAAACTCTGAAAACAAAACAGAAGGATGTGTATAAAGTGAAGGGTCTCAATTTGAAATGCATTGTGTGAAATCCAGTGGCATCTGGGTGATATATTAGTGTGCTTGAAAAACAAAGCAGAACAAACAAAAAAACTTTTAGTTTCTTTTTATTGGCTTTCAGAGTAGTTTTGCTGAACTGTCTTCCTAGAGAATATGAGAAATGCCAAAAACAATGCAAAACACAGTGGTATATTTCCCAGCATGAAGAGTCAGCATTCAGACCTTCAATTCAAACAACAGCAGGGACTGACCTACATGTCACAAAGCACATCCTAGGCTAGTAGTTGAGCCCAAAGAAATTCACTTTCATTATTAATATACAGTGAATGCAGATACCTCAAAATTCATAGACTGGTTATTACATACCCTGATTCGAATGGGATACAGCATATCCTCTATACAATTGGTTAACCGATTCTTGCACCTGTGCTGCCTAACTTACTTGCAGNGTCATTAAAAAAAAAGCAACTTCATCAACACCTTCATATAGGAACTGCACCTACAGTAGAGTCCAGGAAGGGGATCTGGAAAAACCATTGTAGGATCACCTTGGTCCTAAATTCCTACCTATGTTTATGTCCTTTTTGGAATCTGAACCTGACACAAGTTCACAGAATTTCAGATCCAGAAAAGAGATTCATACTACTCACCCTATACAACTGCTGATATATAGAAAACAGTGAAAAATTCTGTATCAAGTAGATCCAACTACAGATTATGTTAAAAACAGCAATTTTGCTTCACCTATCTGAAAATTCAAAACTGCAACTCTAAGTCTTGCTAAATTGCTTTAATACCTTTAGGAGATCAGTAGCAACCAGTAGTGGTCTATAAAAGAAACCTTATCAACAAAAGATAAATTTAACAGCAGATGTCAATAAAACTCTGAAAACAAAACAGAAGGATGTGTATAAAGTGAAGGGTCTCAATTTGAAATGCATTGTGTGAAATCCAGTGGCATCTGGGTGATATATTAGTGTGCTTGAAAAACAAAGCAGAACAAACAAAAAAACTTTTAGTTTCTTTTTATTGGCTTTCAGAGTAGTTTTGCTGAACTGTCTTCCTAGAGAATATGAGAAATGCCAAAAACAATGCAAAACACAGTGGTATATTTCCCAGCATGAAGAGTCAGCATTCAGACCTTCAATTCAAACAACAGCAGGGACTGACCTACATGTCACAAAGCACATCCTAGGCTAGTAGTTGAGCCCAAAGAAATTCACTTTCATTATTAATATACAGTGAATGCAGATACCTCAAAATTCATAGACTGGTTATTACATACCCTGATTCGAATGGGATACAGCATATCCTCTATACAATTGGTTAACCGATTCTTGCACCTGTGCTGCCTAACTTACTTGCAGGTACCACTAGCCAGCCTTTTGAATAGAATAGAATTCTATTTAAATAAACAGAAAAGATTAAGAAAAAAAAAAAGATAGAAAAAAAAACAATTTTTACTATCCATTTGAAATTTAACATCATTCTGAAACTTTAAGGCACTGAAGCATCAGCAGCTGAACAGCACAGTCTTATATTCCTAAGCCACCTTGGAAAATGTCAGACTGGTGCTGTGCTTCTTCTTCGTGGAGAGGCTAAAAGGGAGCAGATACCTTGCCAAAATGCATAGAAAACCCCTATGCAATTACAGCTGGCATTTGTTGATGATGTGTCCAAGTAATAAGCTTAGCTTGTTCCTGTAAGCTGTCTTCTAAGAAAGTTTCCCAGTTAAGAACTTTATTGGAAAGACTGAGGATTCTTTTCAGGTGAGGTATCTGAGGCCTTCCAGAGATCCATTTTTCTGATATCTGGGACATTTATATCTGGACTCAAATTTGCTAGGGAATTGATGAAAATAGGGTTGATATCTAGACCATGCTGTTAGGTTTATTTTCCTTGGAGAGAGGCTGAAATGTCTTGGGCCCTGCCATCTCCTTTATAGTCCTTATGTGTGACTCTCCACTGAAAACTCCTTGAAATAAAGCTACTGAAGGACATTGTGAATAGAAAAAAGTGTCACAAGTCTGATATCAAGTCATCAGCTTCTTTGTGACACTACCATGCCAAGATTCTAGTGCAGGATTCATGGTGTCATTTCAGATTTCCAAGTTCTCTTGCTTAAGTGCAGTGTAAAAACAAAACTAAATTTCAAAAGACATCTTGAATAGAGGACTATATCACCAACAAACCAATGTCATAATATTATTTACCTCTTCCCCCCTCAGATTCTAGCTGAGATTACCATTTCAGCTTAGTATCGCTCTTCTAACTCTCTGAATCACTCTGAGATGAAAGAAATTTTGCTGAATACTTCCACAGCAACTGTAGCATCAGCAATGAAGACTTTATGACAGAAAGACCTTTGGAGGGCACTTCCAGTTCCAAAGCTTTGGACAATCTGTCTTCTTGAAAGATTCAGGAAAAGCATACGATTTAATTTTGCCAGTAGCAAGGCCACCTTAAATATATCTGTACAGCTTTATTTCACAGCAGGAATCGCTGGTGTTTTGGGTTTACAAGCCACAGCTGTAATGACAAGTGTAAATAACACATCTATAAGAGGGGACTAAAGTGATGGTCTTGGAAAGAGTTCTCCCATGAGAAAGAAGAAAGTTATCTATGAAGAGTTTTCCCAGCCACATTCAGCTTTGATTTCCCAAATTTGTACAGGTCCAAGTACAATCTGTGTGAAGCTAAAGCCTGTTACCAAAAAATGACCCGATCCATCTGACACAGAAATGCATTTTCAGATGTCTACCTGCATTTGACTTCTCTTGTGTTAACATCTCAAGGTAAAATGACAGTCTTGAATCTTCCTCTTTCATAGATTCAATTACAACAACAAGTCATAAATCTATAGCTGCACTTATAGTTGCTTTTTTTTAAACCAAGTTCACTAAAAGGCAAAGACAACTGACCTTAAAGAACAGTTTCAGCATTTGTTGTGGTTTTGTAGTTT
>VXAB01010058.1:37599-48988 GCA_013399175.1 Odontophorus gujanensis | reverse complement strand
TTTTATTTTATTTTATTTCCTCTAATTAAACACAGCAGCAGCCTATGAAAGCACTTTCTCTTACAACTTTCTAAACATTCAGTGGAAATGTCTTCAGGATCTAAGACGAGACATGAGAGAGTAAATGGGCTGTAAAGTAGTGTGAAATGGTGTGTAAAGGGTGGAACAACAATAAATGAAGAAAAGAGTTGTATTTTATGGATTTATTTTTACTGAATGTGAAGTAGAGCAGCAGCTTTCTGAGAGAGCTTTTCCCAAATCCTAGCTAGGATTGTAAAATAATAAAAAAAGATTTTAAACAACGAAATATTTAACCTTTCAGTTCAGCTCTAATCGTACTAGCTTCATTAATTAATTAAGCCACATGAAACAGATACATCAGGAGAGATGGAGATGATCTTAAAATATTTGGTAGTCAATGGATGATGGGAATACACTTGTTTAAATATAACATATGAATTTGTTAAATACTTTGATTAATATATGACTCAAATACAAAACTGTTCAGTAGTATGTATAAACTTCTTGAGTTCTTCATTAAAGTAAAGTACAGAATAAATTTTAATGAAACAGCATTTAATTTTCAGAGATATAGAGCATATTTCTGTTCTTATTAAGTATTTTCTGAAGCTTATTAGTTTTTCTGAAACCAAATTCAGCCCTCACAAGTTTTATGTTAGGTTTTTCACAATTTCACTAAACCTTATTCAGTTTTGTTCTCCATGACATCTCTAAAATGGGAGATAAAATTTAAAACCCTTTTCTCACATTGATTCTTTATTAAAAAAGAAATCCACAAAATGATATTTTTAATATACCTTGGAGGTAAGTATTGCAGTTCTTGAAATGGTACTTTACAATCAGATATGACAATATCAGAGTGATTTTTTCACACTTAAATACTACAGAAAAAAGGTGCAGATTTAAGACAGAAAGATAAATTCATCTATAAGAGCTTTCTAATTCATTAATGAAAAAAATAGTTTTGATTACTGGGAGGACTGAGCAAAGGTGAAAGGCTTCTCTTTTAAAATCAGCATTACTTCCAATTAAATGCTAGCTATTTTCCACTCCTGTAACATCAGTGCTGCTGCAATTTGAAGATCTGTGGAATAATGTCAGCCAAGACCTTCATTGTAGCCTGTTCACACAGTGGCAGTGACTTGCTTTCCTGAAAACTAGGAAAAAAATTAATATCTAAATGTCATAAACCAAAATGGCTCATATACAGTGAGACCACCCAGGTACTCCTGAAGAGCATCTGTCTTTCAAGGAATTGAATGTTTTGGTGTCCTGGATCGATGACTGTTCCCCATGAATTTAATATATACATGAATGTATGCACATAAAACATATGTAAATATATTTGACAGGAACAATCAAAGCTCTACTTTCTAGTTCATAATTTTCTAGTCTCCTTTTGTCTGTTTTACAGATGAACCGAACAATGTTTAATTCTCTGTTAATTTTGGAAAACTTTGATCATGTGGGAGAGATCTAGTCATTGTCTAAGTATCTTTGAGGAGATAGAACCCTGCTAACGTACAAGATCTGTTATGACCAAAGAATGCAGCCCAGGTTTCTCAAGATCATGAGAATTTTTTGAGTTCTGTAGTGTTCCTCCTATTTAAAGAGCATGACTCATTTCACAATGGCAGATGGAAGATTAAATGAAGCACAGGAAATCTTGTCTGTCACTGACTAATGGATTAGAAGGGAAATTTTCACTTCTCTTGTGTTACTTATCAAACATGAATTTTGTCAGTTTTATTCTCAAAAACGGATGTCTGACAGCTGCATAATGTACACTTTTAAAATGCTTGAACTATGTAATCACATAAGCATTTCATATCAAACTTGTCATTCTAGGGCTGCTCATTTATACTGTAAACTAAATGTCAAACACTAAAAGACTGTTACAGCAAAGGATGTGAAATTATTGAAATGCAAGAGAGAACAGTGCATATTCCTATTAACAAGATGAAAAAAAACCCCACATTATGAAAAGATACATTGTTCACTAACAGAAATAGGTAATGGGGTTCCTAACTTCTTTGTAAATAGCATGAGTATTACAGATTTGACTATGGAAAATTACTACATGATTATAACCTTATGGGTATAATAAAGTATGATTCAGGGCAATCCAAAATCTGATTTCTTAAATAATGTTTTAGAAAATGCTTTAGAAAAATTTAAAGCACATAAGCCATTTCTGAATGAATTAGATCCAGTTGAGCAGTCAGAGAAACATAATTTCACTGCAAGAGACAAAACTAGATGTAACTTCATATTTTAAATACTTTTACCAGGATAACAAGAAAAATATCGAAAAGCTTCTTGCAGATTATTTAGATCTTACTCTTTTCCATTCTGGTATCAGATTATTTCTGTCATTTTAAACCAAATAATCAATACACTTAGAAATATAATCTAGTCAGTGTTCATACTCATAAAGTTATGTTGTATGTATTTAACACAGTAGATGTTTTCCTTGTTTATGAAACAGTTAAAAACCACAGTACTACATACCTACTGGCATCTGATTTACAATTGCTTTTTTTTGTGTGTCTTGTTGTTGGCTGTGTCTTCTTACGAAGTCTCTTGTCTTCTACCAATGGCCACGAATGATCTTCCCTTATAGTGTTAATTCTCAGATTGCTGGTGACACTCCTAGATTCTTTAGCTTGTTCTTTGTTAATAAAAAAAGAGTACACATTAAAAATGGGGTTATGTTAGCTAATCCTGTCTTGTTGCAAATAGAACCAACTACTCTATGTACTTGCTTTTAAAAATAAAACAGGAATTAATTTATTATCATAATATAGATATAATTTAGTAATTTAACAGTGACAACAATATTGGAGATAGATGGAATCACTTTATTATTTATTTTGTAGATTTATAGGGTTGAACACATATATATGTAAGAGGCTACCCTGTTGAGAGGTTCAGATTGTACCCTCATACATTAAAAACTCCTTGAACCAAAGTGGTAAGTAGCCTAGGTGCAGCTGGATCCACTTCTAGTCCCAGACATGATCAGTAGTTCATGCCTAAGGGATTAACATGCAGAGTCAACCTAAGATGTGATTTTAGGGAAGCTAACAAAGCATAACACACACTATTAGTCACTTACCAAGGATCAGTATTGACAAGGTGTTTTAACATCAAAGAGTAAGGGATCTCTGCACAGCCATAACCTTGGGAAGCACCCCTGCTGGAGGAGAGGTCCTGTCATGCAGCCAATTGCTATGCATGAGGGCTTAAAGGGGCTTTGAGCTGCTCACTATTTGTGGAGTAATATGATTGACTAGAAGCCACAGATTGCTTTTAGGTTCATGCTCAGCTGGTCATCAGCTACTGAACCAGGCATATGCTATAAGTTATTTCAGCTCCCCTTAGTCTGAGACAGATTAGTGACCTTTTCAGTGCTGTTGATCATTGTCTTTCCATGCAAGACCAGTGTGAATGAGGGAACTGGGGAAAGAACAGAAGGGAGTGTGGATGGAGCAATGAGAGCACACCTAAGTTGTTCTTTCTTTGCTTTTCCCCTTTAAATGATTTGTTTCACTCTTCCTTGATATTTTTCCAAACATTCTCATAGTTAAGAATCAAGAATATAATTTGCAATACACATATTTGAATTTGAAACTCAAGTAGAAGTTACCAATGGACTACAACAAAAGAACAATATACTGACTTCAAAAATGTACATTGAGAAAAGCAAGGATCTTACTACTCAATAAAAAAATTCCCCTAGTGGGAAAAAGAAAAAAGGAAGGAAGGAAAGTTTTTAACAATTACAAGGTTACAAAGAGAGGTTTCCAGTCCTTCTTTTTTCCATACTATTTCTTCTCTTTCTACTTCTTCTTCCATTCTAAGGTAATTTTTAGTCCTTAACTTCATACTTTGATGACCAGAGTTAAGAAATTTTTTATCCTCTAGTACCTTATCTAATGGAATAACACAAAAAAGAGTTATAAATAAATCTCTGCATCTTAAAACACAATCAATTAATTGTTCTTGCAACTAAATACTTTGGTCACCGAAAAATAATGCACTGAAAAAAACTGCAACAGATACAGGCATACACAGTAAGACTATTTGATAGAGCAAGTACCCATCTACAAAGCACTATTTTTCAACATAGATACCACCACCAGCTGTGCACCTTCACCAGTGATGAACAAGAGCCTGCATGCTGTGCTTATAGCAACCTTAACGGTTATCTTTTATGTCACCACTGCCATTGCTGAAGCACATCACCCACTGCCTCACTGCACTCACATCCACTGTTTGGTCTCCATAAACCTTTGCAAGTGTTGATGAATGTCAGTGAGTAACACTTTTTTCCTGCATGGAGGAATTCAATGGCACACCTTTGCTTCATCTCCAATTTCATGTCAGATGCCATTTTGTCTGAGTGCCCCTTTGCTGCCATCTGTTGCAAATCAACAAATAAAATATTGGTGGGAACGTTTGGCCTTTACTGCCATACTGGCCACATTTGCCTCTAGCACTGTGAGACAATGTAAGAGGAGTAATTACTTTTGGAAAGGCCCTTGTATATAATTCCTCCTTGCTTTGTCTTACCTTGCCTTGGTTTGCCTTGCCATATCTCTGGCTGTCAGCACTGCTGTCCTGCATTCTCCATTCCTCCACTGACACAAATAAAGGCTTGCTCCCTGCAGCAGGGCTTACAAAACCCAGACTAGAAGGTTCTTGCCTGGCATGAAGGGAACTGTGATAGTAGAAAATCTGGGCACAGCTGGTAGAAAATGAACCCAAAACTATCTGCAGTCTTGATGGGGAAAAATTCTGTGCAGCTTTCCGAGAATGTTCTGAGTATCTTTGTTTATAAAACAGTTTCAGAACAGTCAGGAGTAGGAATCTGAATACTGGAGAAGAATAACAACATGAAGGCAATAACAATGCATTACATGAATACATCAAGAAATGCCTTGGAGCAGGAACTAGGCTATGTGTCCCAAACCAGCACATTTAGCAATAGCTATGATTCAGGCTGATTCCCATGAACTGCTGAAGTAAACCCCTCTAGAAAATGAGTAGAATTTATACCAGCAGTGTGTACTCCTCTGTTGCAATGCTTATCATCGTGTTCCACAATCAGTATTTTATTATGTGCTATATACTTATTTTCATCCGCCTTAAATGTGTAAGGTTTCTTTTCCTCTGTGATGTCATCTTCCATGAGGTGCTCGGTAAATTCTTAGCACAGTATTTATTTCAGTGTTATGTTTATTTTTTATAACTGTGAGATTTGTGTTCCACCAGACCTTAAAAAATCATAAAATAGGACATCTCTGTTTGAATAGCACATGTCTATTGAAATTGTCCTAGTGACTGGTAGAGTGCTGTAGGTTCTCTTGTCATAACTCGATTGTTTTTTCAGTCACATCTACTTTTCCTAATTAAGAAGAGATTTAAGCTTCTTATGCCACTTACTGCACCACTTAGTCATGTTTTCTAACTTCCTCCCTTTAGCATAAAATATTTCAATCTAGTAAATCTTCATAGTTGCAAGAGATAATTAAATATTTACATAGCATTACAAAAGTTTAATCTAAATATTTAATTGACACGTTCATTAAGTTTTCATTGTGAATATTTTAAGGTTTAATAATTTCTTTATTGTTAAATATTTCAAATTGATTCAGCTACTGAAGACAATTAAACCCACTTAATAAAACCTTATATGGAAAGCAATTTATTTTAAATCAGTTCTGGGCAGTATCATGTGATACATTTAAGACAACGGACAATAAAAGTAATAATGATTTGATAGGCTTAATCAGCAAATACATAAATGTACTACACTGAAATTAGCCTTGATAAAATTGACAACTTTAATATCAGATGCTCAGAACTGCTGTATAAAGCAGCTATGAAATGTACAAAGATTTAAATGAGTATCAGGGTCATCACTTCACTCTTGGATACAGGGAAAGAAGGTGCAGGAAATGGTAAAGAACACTTGTTCCTGATTATCATTTGCCCTTCTGTCTCTCAAGAGTTGTAGTAAATGAAATCAAACGGTCTCTCCAATTGGAAAAATGAGTTGAAATATTTGAATATAAAATATTATCCATAAAATAGCCTTATATTCCATATATTTGTGTGGAACTTCCTATGTTCAATTTTTTGGCCACTATCCCTTGTTCTATCGCTACACACCCCTGAAGAGCCTGGCCTCATCCAATTTCTCCCACACTTCAGATATTTATAAATACTGATCAGATCCTATTTCAATCTTCTGTTCTCCAAACTGAACAGGCCCAGGTCTCTCAACCTTTCCTCATATGGGAGATGCTCCAGACCCATTACCATCTTTGCTATCCTATTCTGAACTTTTTCTGAGAGGTCCCTGACAGGCTGAATACAAAGTTGATCTGTATCTAATACATAATCTATCTTTGTTAGCAACAATTAACACTGTGAAATTACATATCCTTATAAAACCATAAGCTAAGCAGTTTCCCTCAGCATATGAATTGAACTTTGGTATGCAAGTGTACACTTGGTTAATGTATTTAACGTTTCTAAAGAGAAAACTACACTAGCTTGCAATGAGAAAGGGAAAAAATATTAACACGGATCCTCCTGGAAGACATGTTATGGTACACGTGAGATGAGGAGGTGATCTGAGGCAGCAGCTTCACCATGGGCAGATTATGCCTGGCAAATCTGGTGACTTTATGTGATAGAATGATGGCATCAGTGGACAAAAAAAAAAAACAAAAAACAACAATTCTCGTCATCTACCTGAACATTTGCAAGTCATTTGACATGGTTCTACTCCACATATTTACCTCTAAACTTGAGAAATATGGATTTGAAGGCTGGACTATTCAGTGGATAAAGAACTGCTTGAATGGTTGCAGAGTTGTGGTCAGTGGATCTACATTCAGGTGGAGACCAGTGACGAGTGATGACCCCCAGGGAGTCTGTCTTGGAACATCTTCACCTTTATCAAGGATATAGAGAGTGAAATATAGTGCATGCTCTGCAAATTTGCTGTTGACACCAAGTCAAGTGGTACAGCTGACACAACAGAAGGAAGAGGTGCCATCCAGAGGGACCTGGACAGGCTTGAAAAGGGGTCACATGTGAAAATAATGAGGTTCAACAAGGCCAAATGCAAGGTGTCATGATTCAAGGCAATCCTAGATATGAGTACAGACTGGGAGAAGAACTAATTGAAAGCAGCCCTGCTGAGAAAGGCTTGGGAGTTCTGGTGAACAAAAACTTAGGGAGGAGCCAGTAGTGTGCCCAACAGTCATTTGGGCTGCATCAAAAGAGGGGTGGCAGCATGGAGAGGAAGGGGATTGCTTCCCTCCACTCTGCCCATGAGATACATCATCTGGAATGCTGCAGCCAGGCCTGGGCCCTCCCAGGTTGTGGAGCTGTTGAAGTGGATCTGGAGGAGGGCCACAAAGATACTCAGAGGGCTGAAGAAAATGCCACAAAGAAATGTTGAGGCAACTGTCTTGTTTAGCTTGGAGAAGTGGAGGGGCTCCAGGAAGAAGTCATTGGAAACTTCCGGTACTTGAAGGGAGTTTATAAACAGGAGAGACTGACTTTTTACACACTGTAATTGTGATAGGAGTGAATTGCTTAGGAAGAAATTCTTTACCCAAAGGGTAGTGAGGCACTCGCACAGGCTGCCCAGAGATGCTGTGGATGTTCTGAATAGAGGCATTCAGTGCCAGGCTGGGGCTCTCAGCATCCTGATATGATAGGTGGCAAGCCTGTCCACACCATGGAGGTTTGGAACTGGCAGATCTTTGAGTTCTATTTCAGCCTAAGCCATTCTATGATTCCATGATTCTATGATTCTCTGACCTGTATTTTCTTATCATTAAAAAAAAAAAAAAGTATTAAATATATTTATCTTGTGTGGCATTCTTCTAGCTGAACTGAAATGTGCTATAAGGCACAACACAATGAAGTTCAATAAGGTACTGACATAAGGATGATGATGTCTGGGAGCTTCTCTGATATGTTTTAGTTATGATTTTATGTACTAAGTTGTAAAGGAAAGGGAAGATAACTTATGACATATCTTTGTCATACAAAGGTATTTTTTTTTTGTCTGTATATTACTGTGTAGCCCATGTCCATGCCCTTATTCTTTTTCTGATGTTTTCTTATTGTGACACCTTATGGTGGTCCTGTCAGTAATAAAATTGTGGTACTAAATTACAGTAAGAAATGGCCCTTCAAAATATTTTAGTGTCAAGACCTATATGTCTTCTGAGAAGTACACTAAGCTATTTATAATCCTAGAAGAAGTTTAACTCACTTTTTTCTTTTTTATTTAACCCAATTTTAGCAATCACTAAGAAACACAACAACAAAAGTTGAAATGAACAAGATTTTTGTGTTTGGAAAATAGGAAACATGCCCTGTCATACTCATGGCCTTCAAATAATGAATATTATTTTATATTAAACAGACTGTATTATTCTGAGCTCTGGAAAAATCAACATATATCATTATTTTAGGTTATCATAAAATAAAAATTTCAGTTCATACAAAATGTAAGGTTCTATTTCCAATGTTTTACATTTAAAGTAACTATGAGATTTTTATTTTTAAGTTAGACACTGCCTTTCAGGGTGTGTTAACAGTATGCTAAGCAGAATATAGAGTTCTTCTTTTTGTGATGGTGTAAAGTAAGCAAAAGTACTGGTATTCAGATTTACACTTTATTTTACACTTCTGAACCTCAGTTCATCCATCCTGCTTTATATTTTGGGGCAAGAAATAGGCTTTAGGGTTGAGCAGATCAAATTTACTGGGTCATTATGTCCTCAACATTGTTTAGCTGATTTTACAGTATCACATAAATCCAGAAGAATGCTTATATATCTTAGTGATAATGAACCACAGGAATTACACATGAGTGTCAGAGATAGGAGAGATAGAATTGAGTTATTTTTAAAGATGTTTCCTGGCTTGCTTTTGCTATTAATGTATCCCTCTTTAGTATCCATAATCATATGTTTCCAAAAGTGTTTTCTGATATTATTGTATGAGAAATGCAGCAGAACATGTGTTTGTAAATCAGTTACAGTATATCAATGAGACTGTTTTCCTAGACATGTAAAAAATCTTCATATTACACAGCTAGAGATCAGCTCTGAATGAAAATTAAAAACAAAGACAATTCAAAATCACAAACACAAAACACACACAACAAAACAAAACAAAACAACACAACATTAACCAACCAAACAAAAAAAAGAAAAACAAATCCTAGTTCTATTGTATTCTGAATCTTAACTCTCATTTTCATGTGTATTACAAAAGTGCAAAGGAGGGGCCAGAGGAGGGTGAGGAGGATGATCAAAAGCTGGAGCGCCTCTCCTTTGAAGAGTGGCTGAGGCAGAGGTGCCAGTTCAGCCTGGCAAAAGAAGGCTGCAGGGATACCCCACTGTGGAACATCAGTACTTAAAGGGAGCTTATAAACAAAAGGGAAATCAATTTTTTACATGGGTAGTTAGTGATAGGACAAGGGGAAGAGTTTTAAGGGGGGAGATTCAGATGTGTCCTCATAGTTGTCAGGAGGAAATCCTTTACTCAGAGGGTGGTGAGGCACTGGCATCGGCTGCCCAGAGAAGCTGTGGGGACCCCATCCGTGGAGATGTTCAAGGCCAGGTTGGTTAGGGCTCTGGGCAGCCAGATGCAATGAAAAGTAACATTGCCCCTGGCAGGTGGGTTGGAGCTTGATGACCTCTAAAGTCCCTTCTAACTGTGCCATTCTGCAATTCTATGATTTTCCATAAACAACTCTACAGTTTATTTCCGGCTGTTTTTTCAGGTTTTTATGTGTCTTCAGATGCAACATAAAAAATCTACATAAGCTGCAGTAAAGCAGACATATTTGTAACTGCATTGACAGTATATTTCCATAAATTTTAGATACGCAGCGCTTCATTGCTATTAGTAAAATGCAAATAGCTGAAAATACTAGCTGCAAATTATATATTATTAATTATTGTGTTGTCTGTTATTAATGATTGTTTACACAAATTACACTATTTGGTATCAAAGAATTAAAAATATGTTGCAATTTATAAATGGCCTTCAAAATACTACTTTATTTTGCATATTGCAGAAGTATGTGAATTGTCAATAAACTCAGGACACAAATCTCAGTTTTAGTTGAAGTTTCTGAGATATCTGTTTCAGTGCAGCTAGTGAAATCCAGCAGCAGCCTGAAAAGCAGACTAGCTTGCATTAGAAAAAGATATTTGAAATAGTGATATGTATTTCAATACATGATAGATTGTTACAAACATATTTCTTTTTTCTACTAAGAGAGCAATTAGCTGAATTACTGAAATGTACAGAATGTTCAAGCACTTCTTAATCATGCTTTCCATGTAATCTTTATTTACTCTTCAGACTCAGATTCTCAAGCTGTTCTTGGTTCAAAATCACCTCTTATCATTTATCTGATAATGAAAAAACCCATCTTACTGTAAACTTCTCCCACACAACTTGCGATGCCTTGACTATTGCTCTATTTTTTTTCCAGGCAGTCTGAATGGCTTTACATGCCCTGCTCTCCACTCACAGGCTGCAAACGAGTCTCTACTGCTGTGATTTGAATGTTTGATATATCTATATATTCTACTGAAGCAATGCAAACAGCAGAAGACAGCCACATGAACAGACAGCCATGTGAGTAGTGACTGTGCATTTGCACGAATGGATATTGATGAATTTTGAATACAGATAATAACAGGAAAACACTGTCAGTAGAATATTCTGTTTTCTTGGTCTGTGTGTGATGTCAGTGGATAATTTGGTGTCATCCAGGTCCCAAGATATCATTCTAGTGTGCCAAAAACAGCTTAAATTGGGTGAAGAAGATCACTGAATGTTCACTGCATCATCTCTTGAATCTCTTTCTGAAAACTAGAGTGACATAGTGGAGACTGGATTGGACGCCTTGTACAGTAACAGGGTGAGAAGAGCAAGGAAACATCTCCATGAAAAACTAAATGGTGGTTTGGAAATACAAGAGAACATACTGCTATTTTTCACAGATTATGTTTTCACTAATGAGGCAATGGTATTTGCTTTAAATGTGTAACCATGACCAAGTACCATAAAAACAGTTTTCTCCAGTTTTTCATAGAAAAATCTTTCTATTCTAATTGAAATCTTAAATGAAGTTTTGACAGGCTAAGGCAAGACAGAACTTCTTTTACTGACAGTACTTTCAGTTAATTTGTAGTAACACTAAAGTAGAATATAATACAATAACTCAAAAAATTTGAATGAAAATAAATATTTTGACAGGTAATTTTCAAAATCTTCTAAAGTCATTCACACTTCTTCGGGTTCTTTTTTT
>VXAB01010058.1:21556-37570 GCA_013399175.1 Odontophorus gujanensis | reverse complement strand
TTTTTTTTTTTTTTTTAAGACGCCTCCTTCAGTTCACAGTCAACTTTCTGTAGAAATAGAGTTACTTGCTGTGTTTTCTGCTTAGTCTTAGTAGTCGATACATATACAACTGTAGTTCTTCCAGCTATCATTTCTTTGAAAGAAAGGGACTGAACCTCTTTATTAACAATTTAAAATTTATCTCTAAAAGTTGTGGTTGAAAATAGTTACTTTTACATTTATAAATCAGGACAAGGTGTAGTCTGAATTTGCAAATTTTTCTTTTGAAGCCATACAATTCATTCATTGAATTGGTAATACTAGATGGCAATATCTTTACTAATTTATTATTCTGATATAATATTTTTCTGACATTGAAATTACCATATTGAAGTTAATGGGACTTGAAGCAAAGATATTGCAGTCAAACCCAGCATTACTTTCATGGGCTCCTTGAAGAAAGTAAACAAAGTATCACAGAGATTTACACTACTTCACCATTTAGCCTGAAGTTCTGTGCAAACTACCCTGAATGTTTGTTTCTAACAATAACTCAATGTGGATAATGTGTACTAGAAATTGCTTATTTATGACAGTGTGATTTTGATTAGAACCAGTTTCATCCTGCACAGTGTAAGCTGCTAAACATCTGTGTTTTATGTTGTAGAGACATAGAATAGCCCCAAAATACCAAGTACCATTACAATGTTGTTTCTTCTGTAAGGTCAGTAGAAACTTTAACCCATTTCCCTTTTATTAATGATTGAGTCAGCAAGGGGTTTTACTGTTTTCATGACTCCTCAGCTGAAACCCCTGAGGTTCTTTAATATGGAAGAACATTTTATAATACTTTTATTGTCTTTTTATGAAACAAATTTTCTGAAGATGGGATTTCGTTGTTTCTTATTTTCATTAGAAACTTCTGAATAAAATGGGAATGGCTTGTACATTTTTTAAATGAAAAATATTTCTTCACCCACTCACTGATAGTATCTGAGCAGCACAGAGTGTGCAAATGTCCTGCTTTCAGCTGGGACAGAGCTGATTTTCTTCATATGATGCAATATTTTGGCTTTAGGAGGAAAACAGTGTTGATAGCATACCGCCTCCCCAGCCCTCTTGCTGAAAGGACTAACCAAGAAGCTGAAACATCTTTGGGTTACTGCTGTGCTGCTTAGCAATAACTACAAGGGAGAGGAGAGCATTAGAGAGGTTAAGATTGGAGGCAACCTGGAGTGTAGTGATCATGGTGGAGTTTGAGATCTGGAGGAATACAGGCCTTGAAAAAGTGAAGTCAGAACCCTGAACTTCAGGAGAGCAAAATTCTGGTTGCTCAAAAAACTGCTGGATGGGATCTCCTGGGAAACTGTCCTTAAGGACACAGGAACAGAACAGAGCTGGCATCTCTTTAAAGGAACCTTTCTGCAAGCACAAAACTCTCCATCCCTCAGCAGAGGAAATCAAACAGAGAAGGAAGAAGAACAGGATGGCTGAGTAAGGACTTGCAGCTTAAACTGAGGGGAAAAAAGAAGAATGAACAGGAAGTGGAAGCAGGGTTGTGTAACCTGGGAAGAATATAGGGACATTGTCCACATGTGTAGAGATAAGACCAGGAAAGCCAAGGCACAGATGGAGCTGAACTTGACAAGGGATATGAAAAATAACAAGAAGGGTTTCTACGGACACATAACCAGGAAGAGACAAACCAAGGAGAGTGTCCCCCATCTAATAAACAGATTAACAGGACAGAGAACTGGCTTCCTCAGTCATGTAAATAGCTGAGGTGCTCAATAAGTGCTTTGGCTTGGTCTTCACTGGGGGCCNCACTGGTGGCCAGGCTCTCCATGTCTGAATCTCTAGGTGTGGGTGAGAGGAGTGGATTCCATGCCACGGTAACAGTGGAACAAGTCCAAGACCTCCTAATGAAACTGAATGTATGTAAGTTCACGGGGCTGGATGATATGCATCCCAGGGTTCTGAGGGAGATGGCTGATGTGGCTGCTGAGCCACTCTCCATCATATTTGAAAAATCATGGCTGTGAGGTGAAATCCCTGAAGACTGGAAAAAGAGAGATATTACTCCCATTTTTAAGAAAGGGAGAAAAGATGACCCAGGAAACTACAGGCTGGTGAGCCCCACCTCTGAACCTGGGAAGATCATGGAGCAGATCCTCCTGGTTACCATGTTAAGGCGCATACAAAGTGAAGAGGTGATCTAAGACAGTCTGCATGGTTTCAACAGAGGCAAATCGTGCCTGACCAATCTGGTGGCCTTCTATGCTGGAGTGGCGGCACTGGTGAACAGGGGAAGGGCAACGGATGTCATCTACCTGGACAAAGCCTTTGACATAGTCCCTCACTACATCCTTCTCTCTAAATCAGAGAGGCATGGATTTGAAAGACGGACAGTTCAATGGATTAAGAACTGATTGACTGGTCACAACCAAAGGGTTGAGATTAACAATTCCATTTCTGGGTGGAGGCTGGTCACAAGTGGTGTCTCCAAAGGGTTAGTCTTGGGATCTTCAACATCTTTACCAATGACACAGAAGATGGAATTGAGTGCACTCTCTGAAGGTTGCAAACAACCTTCAGAGACACCATGACACCAAGCTGAGAGATGCAGTTGGTACACTGGAGGGAAGGGAAGCCATCTGGAAGGATCTGGACAGGCTGGAGAAGAGGGTCCGTGTGAACTGAATGAGGTTCAAGAAGGCCAAGTGCAAGGTGTTGCACTTGGGCTGGAGCGATCCCGGGTGTTTATACAGACTGGGGGAAGAACTACTGTAGAGTAGCCCTGTGGAGAAGGACTTGGGGGTCCTGTTGCACAAGAAGCTGAACATGAGTCACCAGTGTGCACCTGCAGCCCACAGGGCCAAATCTATCCTGGTCTTTTCAACCCAGGCCAAATATTTACAGGAAGATAAAAAGCAGCTTTTGTTAGTTTAATTACACAACTGTCTCTTCTGCTTTTTTTTTTCTGAAATAGAAGATGTACCAAAATGTACTTATGCCAGAAATTATAGCAATCAATAACTCCTACGTATAGGAATAAGCCACCTGGGAAAGAGAGCTCGTTGGGACAATGTGCTAGTTGGTGTCTTGTTTGGAATAACTGATCAGTTTACTCCTACAGAGAGGATGTACTCCCATTGCTGAGCAGGAAGATATATTATTCACTGTAATCTAGGATGCTAGTATGCACAGAGGTGTCAGAGGGATCTGAATTTTCTTTAGTGCTTTGACATTATTACAAAAAGAAATTGGAATATATGAAAACTATTATTTTTGATATAGGAAGATAAGAGGTATAACTTAAATGTTATAATATTAGGATTCAGAGAGATGTTTAGATAAACACACTGTAAACTGAGAAAGAATGCGCAAGCTGTTAGGGAAACAAACTATTAAACCAGAGAAAATGACAAGTATGTAACCAGTTGATACTACATATGAATGTAAGCCAAATACCTTTTCCTGAGTTCTTTAAGTGCCAGTTCACTCTGTTCTGGCCTAAGAGTCTAAAGCAGACATCAGAGTGAGGAGAGAGTTATGCAGGAGAAGAAAGTGCTAATGTGAAAAAAATAAAAAAAGAAAAGAAAAGAAAAAACCTAGAACCTTAATCTTTTTTTTCCTTAGGAAGAAGAAAAAATGTTTTATATTGCTACTTAATCCTGATATATCTACTAGTTCACATGACATTTTTTAAGGAGCAGAAAGATGAAAAGCTTAGGTTGCAGAATGCAGATTTACTGAAGTACTGGTGTTTTCATCTGTAGAGGAAACAGCTACGCCTATTTCTGACGATAACTTTTTTTTTTTTTTTTCCTACTGCATTGGAAGGCTAAGAAATATATGGTAGCCTATTTATTGCAGAAAAAATATAGTTTTCAGTTTGTGTTCTGCAGAACACGAGCGTGGGCAGGTTGTCAACTGGAAAGCTCTCAAAGCAGATGGTTTGGTAGAGTAAAGATCATTTCAGTAACGACGCTTCCTTTGCAGGATGTGTTAATTTTGGTTGTATTAGAAAAAATAACAAATAGAATCAGATAAAAATGAATATAGCTTTATTCTAAACTGGTTAGGATTGATGTGGCAAGATAATGACTGTTCTCCACGTACAATGGCCAACCCCAACAGGTCTTACCAATGGAAGAGTTTTAAAAGACCTGAAAAATTTCAAAGCATTTCACCTTATCGACAATTTAGGGAATTGAAGTAGTTTTTCCAAGTATGCAAGGTGAGGCTGCATCAGTGCTGAATAAAGCAGGAAAACCACTTCTTCTGAGCTGCTGGCTGCGCTGTGTTTAAAGCACCCCAAAAGGTAGTTTGCCCTTTTGCTGCCAGGCACACTGCTAGATCACAGTGAGCTGCTTTCACCAGTGCCCCCACATCCCTTCCTGCTGAGCTTCCTACTCTCCAATTACATACTTCCCATTCTTTGCCTGTGGTGGCATTGCTGTGTCCTAGATGCAGCACCCAGCACTTTCCTTCATTGAACTTTATGATGTTGCTGATTGCCCAGTGCTCCAAACTGTCTAAAACCCTCTACAAAGCCTCTTGTCCCTTCCAACAAGTCAACAGCACTTCTCAGTTTCGTTTCATTAAATCTGTTGAAGATGCACTCCATACTTTCAACACTGATAAAAATATTTGAACAGAGGAATTATTTCCCATTTAATCTACTTGAATCAGTTAGATAATTTCACAGATTGCTCTAGCTGTGTAGCCATTTGAGTGACAGTGATAGATCAAAGATGAAAATGGATGAACTTGTTTTGAAATCTGCTTTTCTAATTCAGATTTTTACCAAGTACACAAAATGTGAATGTAGTATCTTCTGTGTATCATTGAAGATGAGAGACATGGAAAATATACGTGCAATTATCCACTAAAAAAGAACAAGTGAAGAAGCAGACAAACTGAGAAACACTCCAATTAAATAGCAGATTCAATATACAGGTATGCATACACGTACCATTTATTTCAGTTTAGATTCTCAGGTAGTTTGTGGGACTATTTGCTTTTTTCATGACAAAAAGGTAGCACTGTTTTTTTTTTCCAGGTAAAAAAATTAAAAAAATAATAAATTAAAAAAAAGATAATCTGAGACTGTTACTTCTTTTCTACTCAAGTTCCTTTGGGAAAGAAATCATATATTGTATTAAAACTAGGTTTGAGAAGACTGCAACTTCAAAACACAAACTGGGAGACGTATGGAAACGTGTAACTTTATGGAATATACTTGTGTCAAGCTCTGTGGATTTATTACTAACACCAATCTATGTTAGGGATGCACTCATGAAGTAGCAGAGTAAGACACTAATTTGTTACTGGCTTTTACTATTTCTTAATACTTACAAATAATCTTACATTCAAACTAAAAAACTAAGAATTGTGTAACTTGATCTAGGGAGCCTGATTTAACAGGGAGGTTGGACTAGATGATCTCTAGAGGTCCATTCCAACCCCTACAATTCTGTGATTCTGTGATTCTGTGATTCTATTATGTCTTTGATCTCCATAAGCAAAGACATTATCAGTATTATGACAGACATACATTTCAATGGTAATTCGTTTTCTGTATTTCATTTGTAAGTCTATACTATTCCCAGCAGAGTTAAGAAAAGAATAATTTATCTGCACAAGAAAAGGTGGCTAATAGCGAAATATATAGCAACATAACTAAAACTAGCATATAGACTGAACTAAGATGTGGTGATTCCGAGGATTTAGAAAACTGAAGCTTCAAGATGAAAGAAATTGCAGAGAGGTGGGTGCTGGTCTCTTTTCTCAGATAGCAAGTAAAGGAACACAAGAAAATGGCCCCAAGCTACGGCAAGGAAGGTTTTAGATTAGTTATTAGGAATACTATCTTTTTTGAGAGGGTGGTTAAGTGTTGGAGCCCCCAGCTCTGGAGGCATTTAAGAAATGGGTGAGCATGGCAGTAAGGGACAAATTTTAATGATTCAACTTGTTCATTCATGTTGATAGTTGGATTTGATGATCTTGGAAGTTCTTTTTCAGACAAGATGATTCTAATATGCTATGTCTAATGAACATTAACAGAAATGTCTACCCAACATGAATGTAAAGTTGATAAATTTATGTTAAACTGAGCAAACACTGGTTGAAATGAACAGTAACCATTTCATTCCATGTCTATTCACCTTCTACATTTTACCTTTCCTCATTCCCTCAATGTGTAGGTTAGCTTTCATTATCACCAGAGTCTTCAGTTTTGAAACAATGTATATGGGAGGTGGAATTGTCATGGTTTTATGATTTTTGTTATTGGTGTTCCACATCATAACATCATGTAGTGCATTGGGAGTAAAAGAGTTAATCCTCTAGTTCTGTGGATGTTCAGTAGTTCTGAGAATACCTGTCTCAGAGAAGAAGAACTATGTACCCCAGAGAACTTTGCATTGCTTTGTGTTTTTTCCATTTTTCACTCAGAGGTAAAGATAAAAGCTGTTAATGTGCCACAGGACACAGGCTCTTTCCTTTCGTATTGACCCAGCAGTGGATGCTCCTACATAAGGCCTTCAGTTTTTGAACTCTCTCTCTCTCTCTCTCATTTTATGTATTGTATTATATTGTGTTATTTTGCATTCTGATATCTTGTTTAGTAATCAAGCTTTCCTCTTCAGATTGTTGCTGCTGTTTTGCTTTTAGGGCTATCTCCCTTTTCCCTTTCCTGTTTTCCCTTTCCCAGGACGTGGGTCTGTGGGCCCCTCCAACCCAATCATCATAGAACTGGGCTGAACCAGCCCATATACCATTGACAGGAATTTATCAGGGAAAATGAATATCCTATTACTTTTAAATAGGTGATTGGAACTTATTCATTATGACTGAAATATAAGTATTAAAATTTAAAATGTCAAAAGCAAGCTACAATGCATTTCTATTTAAAAACAAATTAGTAATTAAAAATAATGATACAAAACTGATGAGTAACATAAATTCCGTTTGAATTTGAATTTGTGCATTCTCATGCTACTTAAAATATATTTTATACACATGCTACAATTTCATGTTTTACTAAAATAGGCATTAAAAAAATAATCTATTAAAAGAAGGAGGAAAAACGGTAAGGGAGGACAGGATACAAGGAGAGCTCTTCTGGAATCCCAAAGAAATTTTATGTAAAAATTATTTTTAAGTAAATATTATTTTCATAGAGGTTAAGAAATATCAAGGATTGAAGCAAGAATGTCAAAGGTTAAAAAATGCTGCACTTAGTTCCCGTGTGATCCATAGACAGTTTAAATCTTACCACATGCAAGGGATTGGGAAGAACAAGGCTATTTGGAATTGTCAGAGCTGGTACATTTAAGGAATACAGGTGTTAAATTTTCTATTAGCAAAAAGAAATCCAGTTTTTGCAATATAGTTATCAGAGGATCACAGAATTGTAGGAGTTAAAATGGACCTCTGGAGATCACTGTGTCCAATCCCCCTGCTAATGCAAGTTTCCTACTGTGGGTTGCACAGAAAAGCATTCAGGCTGGTCCTGAATTCAGCCAGAGAAGGAGATTCCACAACCTCTGTTGGCAGCTTGCTCTAGTGTTCTGTCACCATCACAGCAAAGAAGCTCTTCCTCGTGTTCAGATGGAACTTCCTGTGTTCCAACTTGTTCCCATTGCCCCGTTCTTGTCACTGAGCACCACTGAAAAAAGCCTAGCCCCACCCACTTGACACACACACCTTAGATATTCGTAAGTACTGATAAGAGCCCCTCTCAGTCTTCTCTTGTCCAGGCTGAACAGTTCAAGGTCTCTCAGCCTTTCCCTGAAGGGAAATGCTCCAGTCTCTTCAACTTTGTGACTCCCTGCTGGACTCTCACCAAAAGTTCCCTGTCTTTCTTGAACTGGGGAGCCCAGAATTGGACTCAGTACTCCAGATGGGGTCTGACCAGGGTAGAGCAGATGAAGATGATCACATCCCTTGATCTAATAGCCACATTCTTTTTAATGCACCCCAAAATACCATTGGTATCCTTGGATACAAGGGCACACTGATGGCNCACTGTGTCCAATCCCCCTGCTAATGCAAGTTTCCTACTGTGGGTTGCACAGAAAAGCATTCAGGCTGGTCCTGAATTCAGCCAGAGAAGGAGATTCCACAACCTCTGTTGGCAGCTTGCTCTAGTGTTCTGTCACCATCACAGCAAAGAAGCTCTTCCTCGTGTTCAGATGGAACTTCCTGTGTTCCAACTTGTTCCCATTGCCCCGTTCTTGTCACTGAGCACCACTGAAAAAAGCCTAGCCCCACCCACTTGACACACACACCTTAGATATTCGTAAGTACTGATAAGAGCCCCTCTCAGTCTTCTCTTGTCCAGGCTGAACAGTTCAAGGTCTCTCAGCCTTTCCCTGAAGGGAAATGCTCCAGTCTCTTCAACTTTGTGACTCCCTGCTGGACTCTCACCAAAAGTTCCCTGTCTTTCTTGAACTGGGGAGCCCAGAATTGGACTCAGTACTCCAGATGGGGTCTGACCAGGGTAGAGCAGATGAAGATGATCACATCCCTTGATCTAATAGCCACATTCTTTTTAATGCACCCCAAAATACCATTGGTATCCTTGGATACAAGGGCACACTGATGGCTTATGATCAACCTGTTGTCCACCACTATTCCTAAATTCTTCTCTAAAGAGCTCCTTTCCACTAGTCTATACTGATGCATACCATTACTCCTCTTTAGTTACTAGCCTCTACACTTGNGAAGGAGATTCCACAACCTCTGTTGGCAGCTTGCTCTAGTGTTCTGTCACCATCACAGCAAAGAAGCTCTTCCTCGTGTTCAGATGGAACTTCCTGTGTTCCAACTTGTTCCCATTGCCCCGTTCTTGTCACTGAGCACCACTGAAAAAAGCCTAGCCCCACCCACTTGACACACACACCTTAGATATTCGTAAGTACTGATAAGAGCCCCTCTCAGTCTTCTCTTGTCCAGGCTGAACAGTTCAAGGTCTCTCAGCCTTTCCCTGAAGGGAAATGCTCCAGTCTCTTCAACTTTGTGACTCCCTGCTGGACTCTCACCAAAAGTTCCCTGTCTTTCTTGAACTGGGGAGCCCAGAATTGGACTCAGTACTCCAGATGGGGTCTGACCAGGGTAGAGCAGATGAAGATGATCACATCCCTTGATCTAATAGCCACATTCTTTTTAATGCACCCCAAAATACCATTGGTATCCTTGGATACAAGGGCACACTGATGGCTTATGATCAACCTGTTGTCCACCACTATTCCTAAATTCTTCTCTAAAGAGCTCCTTTCCACTAGTCTATACTGATGCATACCATTACTCCTCTTTAGTTACTAGCCTCTACACTTGTCCTTGTTGAATCTCATCAAGTTCCTCTGCCCAGCTCTCCAGACTGTCTAGGTCTTGCTGAATGACAGTACATCTGTTGTGTTAGCCACTCTTTCCAGCTTTGTATCATCTTCATCCAGGTCACTGATGAAGATTTTGAACAAGATCAGTCCCAGCACTGACTCCAGGGTTACCTTTGCTGTTGTTTTACATAAAGTAATGACCTCATAAGAAAAGAAAGTGAAACAGGAAATAACATCTGATAAAGATGATTGAGAGACAACTCTATGTAGTTTTCTCAACAAATTATGGCTACAGGGATCTGCCAGGATTAAATTCAACTAATGGTAAATATTACATATTGTAGATTGTCTATTTTCATGGAATCACAGAATTATAGAATCAGCTAGATTGCAAGGGACCTCAAGGATCATCAAGCTCCAATCTCCCTGATACAGAGCTGCCAACCAGTAGATCAAGTACTAGATTAGGTTGCCCAGGGCCCCATCCAATCCAGCCTTAAACATCTCCAGGCATGGGGCATCTACAAACTCTCTGGGCAACCTGTTCCAGCACCTCACCACCCTGTCAGTGAAAAACTTCCCCCTGAAATCTAAACAAAATCTCTGTTCCTATAACTTAAAACTATTTCCTCTTCTCCCATCATTATCTACCTGTACCAAAAGTTGATTTCCCTCCTGTTTGTAACATCTCTTTAAATACTGGAATGCTGCCATGAAGTCTCCGTGCAGCCTACTCTTTCTTCTCCAGACTGTATGAGTCCAGCTTCTTCAGCCTGTTTACATAGAAGTGTTCCAGCCCTCTGATCATCTTTGCAGATGTCCTCTGGACCCTCTCCAACAGCTCCACACCTTTCTTGTGCTGAGGGCCCCAGATCTGGACACAGTACTGCAGAAAAGGCCTGACAATGGCAGAATAAAGAGAGACAATCACCTTTCTGCTGACCACCACTGTTTTGTTGGAACCCAGGATACTGTAGGACTTCCAGGCTTCAAGGGCATGCTGCTGGTTCATGTTATGTTTTTCATCAACCAGGATCCCTAAGTCCTTCTCCACAGGGCTACTCCCAAGGAATTCTTCTCCTAGTCTGGGATTATATCTGGAATTACTGTGATCCAAGAGCAAAACTTTGCTCTATACTTAGCTGAGCTTCATTAGCTTCATATGGACCAACCATTCAAATTCATCAAGGTCCTTCTAGATGGCATCCTTTCCTTCCATTATGACAGTTGCACCACTCAACTTGCTGTCATCAGAAAATTTGCTGGGGGTACTGTTGATCTCATGGCCTATGTCACTGATAAAGACATTGAAGAGTACAGGTCCCAAGACAGATCCTTGGGTGACATTGCTTGTTACTAATCTCTGCTTGGATGTAGAGCCCCTGACCACAACCCTCTGACTATGATTTTCTAACCAATTCCTTATCCACCCTTCAAATCCATATCTCCCTGTCTCCCTCCAATTTACAGGAGGTAGGGAAGGTTCTTTTGATATATCTGTACGCAATGGTAAGATTAATACAGAAGGGGTCAAATGTTAACCCAACTATTCTATTACAAATTCTAGTTGCTTAGGGAGGTGGGGAAGGAAAACAGACGATAGAAGAGAGATAAGAAATAAAAGCAAGAAGTCTTTGTAGAAAGCGAGAGAGTCACCACTGGGATTCCAGTGTTGCTCGCAGTTCAGAGGTTGATCTTCAGTAGTGATGGGTCATCAGAGTTTGTGTTGTTCAGCTGATGACTTTTTCCAACAGTACAAACTTATTTGTAAGTTCAAAGTGGTTGAGTCAGCTCTCTTTGGAGTGACAGCTTCTGGTTTTTGGACCTCAGCAGGAACTCCTTTGTTTCCACCTTCTGGGCCTTGCCATCAGATGAAAGGGAGCAGGGAGGCACCCAATTGTATCTTGTCTTCACAGGATACAAAGGTACTATCCTTCATTCTCCCATACCAAGCTTGATTTATTTGCTCACAAGCTAGATCTTCTGCCAGTAAACACTCCTGGTGTTTCAAATGTAAAATTCTCCTCAAACTGATGTCTATTGACACACTTTGATGCCCACCACTCGCCCCTAGATAAGTCAGAATTTTATCACAAAAAATGCCTCAGAAAGCCAAGAAAAAAGAAAGGTTCAGAAACTCCAATTTAGAGATAAGGGTATGGTGCAGGACTATGTAAAAGGCCTTGCAGAAGCCCAGGCAGATGACATCAGTTGTCTTCCCCTTGTCCACTGATGCTGTCACTCCATCATAGAAGGCCACCAGATTAGTCAGGTATGATTTTTCCTTGGTGAAGCTGTGCTAGCTGTCTCAGATCACCTGCTCACTTCTTATTTCCCTTAGCATGTCTTCCAGGAGGATCTGTTTCATGATTTTCCCAGGCACAGAGGTAAGGCTCACTAGCTTGTTGTTCCTTAGGTCTTCCTTTCTCCCTTTCTTATAAGCAGAAGTGATGTTTCCCTTTTTTCAGTCACTGAAGACTTTTCCTGACAGCCATGACATTTCAAATATGATGGAGAGGGGCTCAGCAACCACATCAATCAGCTCCCCTAGGACTCTATGATATATGTTATCTGTGTTTGCTATCTTATGTAGCATATCTGGAGAAAGATCATTAATCATAATGATGTCTCTGACCCTTAATCTGTGTTTAGCAAATAGAAGAGGGATGACTGACTGATCAGGAAGGAAGTTTAGGAACGTCTTTTTTAAGTGGCAGAAGTGGGTTGTGTTTGCTGGGCATTGCCTTGCACCATGCAGATCCAGTATTGCATTTTCTCCACTGATATTCCAGATAATTCTTACTTCAGAGGTGTGTCAGTGAGTGGAGATAGGGATTGCGTATATGAAAACTGTACTGAAGTGTACATGAAATATCGTACTGGGGTAATACGGCAAGGTCACAGGTGATGCTACAAGAGCAGCTTCTTTGATATGAGAACACGGCTTCCCCCATCACAGATGACATGTTTCATCCACCTCCCAAAGTAACCTATTGTTGGCCAAAGTTAAACACATCAGCGAGGCTGATAAAAGCTCTGTTGTAATGGATTTAAGAAAGGGTAAAAAAGATGCAATAAAACATTTGTGAGAGGAAATTAAGAAATTGGGAGAGAAGCACACTTGCAGGCATCAAGGCAAGTGCAGGAGGGCAGGAGGTTCTCCAGGCATGGAGCAGAAGCTCCCTGCAGCCCAGGAGAGGCCCACAAAGGAGGAGGTTGCCCTGTGAGAGTTAGATTGAGTTTCTGCAGTAAAAGCTTATAATGTCAAAGTACTGACCTTTACTAAACTTATAATCTTCTTATGAAATGGCTGCATCAGTTGCTTTTCACAATAAGATGCAGAGGCAGAGACAAGCTCAAGATAGGGCAAATATTTTGCTTAAAAGCAGAAACTGGAGTGTTCTAACTAATCCAAGATAAGGTACATCTGCAAGGTAGGCCTAGCACAGGACAGAATGACTGTGATAACCTTAATATCTAGAACAAATGAGATAACCTTACAAAACATTGCTCTCCCACCTGCATAAAGAAATACAAGATATACTTAAAAACAACAGGGTGGTAACAGACCTAATATGGAAATACTCCTTAGTAACTACCATTGAGAATGATGGGAGATAACATGCATCAAGAAAAAGGGTATATACGGTGTGTATTTTACTGGAAAGGTGCACATTTCCTCTTTTGCCATAAGAGTCTGCATCTGCCATTGTAGTTGTGAATAAGATTTGCTGGCTTCACAAAAATCCTAGCTGGAGTCAAACTTATAGACTGACAGCCTTTCTCACAGTCTCCCTGCAGCCCATGGGCACTGCAAGGAGATCTACCTGTGCAGTCATGAAGGAGCCCACTGAGCAGTGGTGGACAGGGCTCAGAGGAGGCACAGTGTTTGGAGAGCCCAAGCAGGAACAGCCCCAGGTCAGAGCTGCAGCCCATGGGAGATCAAAGCTGGAGTAGTTCTCAAAGAACTGCAGCCTGTGGATTGCTTACACTGCATCAATTTATGAAGGACTGTATCCTGTGGGAGAGATCCGATGCTGAAGCAGAGGGACAGTATGAGTACGAAGGAGCGGCAGAGACTAAACTTTAAGAACCAACCATTACATTCATGACCCATCTCCATGCACTGCTCAGGGGGACGCAGGTTGAAGAATTATGTGTGAAGCTGAGCCTGGGAATAAGGGATAGAGGGCACGAAGGAATGTGCTTTAAGTTTTGTTTTTCTCACCATCCTATCACTATATTAACTGGCAATAAATCAAATTAATCTTCCCCATGTCAAGTCTTCTCTGCCTGTAAGAGTAATTAGTGAGCAAATTCCCTGTCCTTACCACAATCTGTCAGGTTTTTTTCATCTTGTTTTGTTCTTGCCATGGTGAGGAGGGGAAATGAGAGAGTGGTTTGGTGAGCACTTAGTAGCCATTGAAGGTTAACCCACTATGGATTTCCTCAGCTGCTAATTAAATTGTGGTGAGATGGAACATACTGGTTTCTATCACATGGAATGACTGTAAAGGCATTTAAGTTGCCGGATCAGGAGAGAGGAGAGAAAAATTTAAAGATAATTTTGATCTAGTAAACACAGTTCAGACAATAAATCTTCCTACAAAATGCAGTGGAAAGTCTCAGAAGATAACCTTATCTAACTGACCTGAAAGAAACATTAAAAGACAAAATTTATTCTTAAGGTATTCATTTTCTTGCTTGGATAATTACTTCAGCATCTGTAAAATATAACTAAATAAAATGAAGAGAAAGAATAAGCAGGAGATAGATGTTTTCAGACTTGGTTGCTGTTAGACCAGCTTTGCAGTTAAAATTAGAAAAGTGATAATCTTTTAATACTTTATGTATATGTTTGCTCACAATTCACAGAGGATTTCTCATGGTTCTCTTCGTGTGTGACACACCTGTTCTTCTCCTTGTGAATTATACCGTATACAGATATACTGTACCACTGCAACACCTTCATGAAGATTTGTTTATTGAGAAGAGTCAAATAGGACGTGCAAAACACACTTCACATTCTATGTATTAACCTACACTGTCTATAAATTCTGATGACATCCCATATCCTGCAGAGTTTCCTGTTATTCTGTTAATTATACATATCAAAAATTCTTACCTCATTTACACAAATACCAATCCCACAGGACCAGCAAGCCATGTGACAAAGGACTTCCTAATGACAAACACTAACATGTCACATTGCATAATGCCATATCTTTGCCACAAGGTTCTGGCTTCAAAAAGCCCAGGACCTCCATCAAACAACACAGAATCTCTCTCCATGTTCAGGTTACCTGCTGCTTCCATAAACCTTCAGTCAGTGCAATGCTTTCATACTGACAACATATCCACATCAATCCAAGGACATCTCATCACAGGGAACTTGTCTAGCTAAATGACTCTTTGTTCCCATACAGCAGTTACTACCAGCCTTTCACACTATGTTGTGCAATTCTTTTGTTTTCAGCCCTTCACATCCTGCAGAACAGGGCTTTCCTGATGCAGAGCACATTGCATCCACTACCCATTAGGCAAAACTCCTTCTGCTGATGCACTTGCAATAAAAAATGATCTGCTTTATCCATGGATTCTAGGTGAAATTTCCTTGCATAAAGAGACAAAAATAAACGTCCAGGTGAAGGGTTTTTTTTTTTTTTCTTTTTTTTTCTTTTTTTTTCTTTTTTTGTGAGTAGGATTACTATGAGTTACCCATAATTTTCCAGATACAAATAAGTCTGCATGTAGTGTATATTTGAGGTATGTAGGCATAGTAAGTATGGCACATTGATCAAATTTATAGTTTGTAGAATGTATGCACTGAAGTCAATATNCCAGAAAAGGAGATTCCACAACCTCCCTGGGCAGCCTGTGCCAGTGCTCTGTCACCCTCACTGTAAAGAAGTTCTTGCGCACATTCGTGCGGAACCTCCTGTGCTGCAGTTTCTGTCCGTTCCCCTTTGTCCTCTCTCCACACACTGCTGAAAAGAGTCTGGCCTTGCCACTTTGTCCCCCACACCTCAGATATTTATAAACCTGGATCAGGTCCCCTCTCAGTCTTCTTTTCTCAAGGCTAAAGAGACCCAGTTCACTTAACCTTTCTTCATAGGGGAGATCCTCCAGGCCCTTCACCATCTTTGTGGCCCTCCGCTGGACTCTTTCCAAGAGATCCCTGTCTTTTTTATACTGGGGAGCCCAGAACTGGACACAGTACTCCAGAGGAGGCCTCACCAGGGCAGAGTAGAGGGGGACGATCACCTCCCTTGACCTGCTGGCCATGCTCTTTTTAATGCACCCCAGAATAATGTAATGTAATTGTAGTGTCATTAAACTCTGAACTATTTCAAGTCTCAGAAGTTGTGTGGCATTTAATAATGATGCAGAGGGCAGTTAACAAAGATGTTAGGAACAGTGCTATAGCATTATGCATAACTATAGTAAAGACTGAGAAAGAACATTGCAATTAAGTGTCAGTCCAAATTTCTTTGAGCAGAAGTCAATTCTGAAGTTTTTCCCAAAAATGAATGTTCTACATTATTAATTTATCTTTGTAATAATAATAAAAAACAACAATAATTATAATTATTATTATTTTTTTAATTACAGAAATGCATATGGCATAGGTTTATGGTATTTGAACCATTTCTTCACTACTCTGTTCTTGGACTTTACCAAGTTTCAA
>VXAB01010058.1:0-18117 GCA_013399175.1 Odontophorus gujanensis | reverse complement strand
ATTTAGTGAGAGCTATTGGTCATGGGTGAATGGTTGGACTGGATGATCTTACAGGTCTTTTCCAACCTTGGTGATTCTGTGATGTGAGCACATTGAGGTGGTGGGTGGTGCATTTCAGCAGCAGTTGTAGCAATGTGAAAGACAAACCGTGTTCCAGATGGCCATGCAGATACCGTAAGCTTGGCATGCAATCGCTGCCAAATATGTGTAGCTAATGATGGTTACTATGTTGAAAACTCATGTTTTATAGTATAGAATTTCCTATATCAAATAGTGTTATTGTGTATCTTTGCATGTGTCATAGTTTCCATGGAAATAAATAGTGTCATTTTTAAAGCAACCAATGTACACATATATAAACATATATGTATATATATACATATATACACACATACATATATTCACATATCTGTAATAATTTATAAAGTCAGTGAGATATTTACCCAGTTTTTGTAAAACTGGTGCGTCAGTCTGGTTCAATGGCAGTGAATGCAATTCTTAGTGAGCTCTCAAGTTGTTTATCAAAGACTTTTGGTGAACTGTTACTCTTCCTGTGCTTCATCCTTGAAAATGGTTGTTCACAAATGTGCTTACTGACAGAAAACAATGACATGAATAAGGTTTAATAGCAAAGTGAGGGATATTTTTCTCTGCTAAGGCAGGGCTTATAAAAGTCTAGTTGAGAGACAGCTCAAGTTTTTGAGTTGAAAATCTGACTGCAATGCTACACATACCACTTGAAAATCTGCAAACCTTGTGTTTGTGTTGGCTGGAAATATAGTCACAAATCCACAAAAAATTGATGATTTTTTGGCAATCTTGAAACCTGTCCTCAAATTCCCTTATCACAAAAGGAAGCACAGCTGCATATTTGTCATTGTGCACAGGGCTATGTTTAGCCAGTGTATCACAGTGTATACAATTATTTGCCATAACTTGAGTCAGCATTGTACTGTGCCTTCCTCGTGCCCTGGCTTCAGCCCATATAGTGCCACACCAATGTGTGGTTCTTGTGAACAATGGTGCATGCTCAGGGCCAGGCTAAGCTGCTTGGTGGGACAGAGCTGCTGTCATGATGGAATGGGGTAGAGGGTTGGCTGCAGGACGGATTGGGCTGGGCTGTATGCAGTTGAACACGCCTGATCTAAGGGGACATATGACCATCCATATTAACTTCTCCTTACCACGTTAGCTTTAATAGTCATACGAATAATACCTTTCTTATTAATACTGTTACATCAGCACCCTCTACTCCCAAAATGTCAGACTTCTGCCATGTCTTCTTGTGTTGAGCCATACCCACCCTGCTCAAATAATTAGCTCACTTCTCTGCACCTGAAGTGTATTGAGTGTTGCAATGCTATAATGGGATGGAAAGTGCCATGACAACAGCAGGATAGCAAAGTCTTCAGCTACAGCAAATGAGAACGAGTCCAAATGCAACAGCTGCAGACACAAAAATGAAGGGAAGGAGCCATTTACCCTTGGAAGACCTCAGGTAGGCAGGGATCACCAGCAAGGGTTGTCCTCACCTCCACTGCCAGCCCTTAAATGAGGTCTGGGAAAGGGTGGATTCTGGGTCACCTCTTCCAGTTACTCAGGTGCACTGCATGCACCTAAGCTCCCATGGGTTGGCCATGCCTTCCCACCAGGTGCTCTATCACTGCTTTAAGCTGTGACTCAGCATTTCCACTACAAGTGTTCACGTGTGCTTGTGTGTTTTATAGCTACTCCTGCAACACTTACTTTAGCAAGAATCAACTTTCCTTAGATATGATCACTTTTTGTTTGATAAACAGAAAATCACAAAGAAAGAACTTAATCAAGAACATCTTTCTGGTCTGTTTATTTTTTAATATCAGATGACGCTTCATTGAATAACACTACTTCAGCACAGCAGAGTAGCAGCAATAACCACACTACATGTAATTTCTGTTTCATTGAAGGCCCCTACCTTCCTTTTCATCACACCATTTCTTTGTAATCTAAATCAGCATAAGCCTAAAGTAGGAGTAAATGAGAAGCTATATAAAGTCCACATTTGTTCATATGTTGCTTAATACCACTGATGCTAGTGACTGTTTTAATTCCTGCTTTTGACAGAAATAAAGCTTTGGAGCTCTGCTTGAAAGCTGACTTTACAGCCTGTAACTATGAAACAACTTGTTTCCTCTACTTCTCAGTAGAGGAAATAAAAATTTTCCAGGCAATGGTGACTAAATAAGGGATTATAAGAACAAGAACTCTTGGTATGCCTGGCAGATTGGTTTTGTATGGAAGGAAAACATTCCATACAATTTATTTTCAGACAGGAGCACAGCCTTTTTTTCATGTGCAGTTCTGTGAATGGGAAGAAAAATACACACCTTGGGTGCACTAAACTCTGTTCCAGCACATTTTCACTGCTACACTGTGTTGTTAAAATTAATCTTCAGAATGTAGTAAGAGTGGTTTAAAAAGAAATTCTTCACAAATTACTTTCTCTCTCTGTTGACTTGATATAGAAGGTGTAGCACAGAATATGCAAATGACTATTTCACAAGGGTATCTGAAAGCATAAGGAGAGATTTATGATCTTCAATAGTAATGTCTTATCTCAGTGGGTTTGCCTGTCTTCCCAGCATCATATTTCTCAGATTGAGAATGGGCAACTGACTCAAACCCCGCATCTTTCTTTTAACAAAATGAAAAAGTTGTAGTTTCAAAGACTGAACAGTTGCCCTGTGAGACTTTGAAGGCCCTTGTAGCAATTGAGCACATTATTCTTCAGGGTTTCCCTTTGATTTTAATGTCTTAAGCCTTCTGAAAAATTCCAGAAGATACCTACATACTCTTCACTGGGATGTCTGAAACTCTTAGAAATCTGAATAAAGAGATGGTAGATTGGCTTGAAAATTGAAAAATCCTTAGTACTGGAAAGAAATGTCAATCATTATTGAAAAAAACTAAAACTGTTACTGAAAATTATGGACTTCCTTATTTTTCACATTGGTTGATGACACAGGCTAATAAATTCTCTAAAGTAACTAGATTATAGAATCATAGAATCATAGAATTACCAAGGTTGGAATAGATCTCCATGATCATCTAGTCCAACCATCTACCCATCACCAATATTTCCCACTAAACCATGTCCCTCAGTACAACATCTAAACATGTCTTGAGCATCTCCAAGTANTGGTGTTATCTGCAAACTTACTGAATCAGTGCCCTCATCAAGGTCATCAATAAAGATATTGAAGAGGACAGGCCCCAGCACCAACCCCATGGGGACACCACTTGTGACCGATGGCCGACTGGATTTGCCTCCCTTCACCACCACTGGTCACCTTCACCACCACTGGGCCTGGCCAGCCAGCCAGTTCTTTGATCAGAAAAGAGTGCACCTATCCAAGCCACAGGCTGCCACTTCTCCAGGAGAACTCTTTGGGAGACAACGTGAAAGGCTTTGCTGAAGTCTAGGTAGATTGCATCAGCAACTTTTCCCTCAGTCACCAGGTGGTCACTGGATCACAAAGGTGACCTGGTTGATCAAACAGGACCTGCCTTGCATGAACCCAAGCTAGCCCATGAATCCATACTGGCTCTGTCTGATCACCCAGTTGTCCCGCACATGCTGTGCAATCTCCCTCAGGATGATCTGGTCCATAACCTTTTGTAGCACTGAGTTCAGGCTGACAGATCTGTACTTCCTCAGATTCTCCTTATGACCCTGTTTGTAGACGGGTGTCACACTGGCATGGCTCAATACTCTTGCACCTCTACGGTTGACCAGGAACACTGATAGATGATGGAAAGTGGCTTGGCTATCACCTCCACCAGCTCCCTCAGCACCTTCAGGTGGATATAATTCCCTTTGAAGAAAATAGCGTTACATATCCAGGAAATGTGGGACTATTTTATTAGACTTCAATGAATGGAAAAAAAAAAAAAATTAGCTGCGTTTCTCTACATGCTTTTTGTTATAGGCCTCAAACTTAAATTTAGCTGCAATCATGAGAAAGAAAAATGAAAGTATTACTCTCTGGTCCAATATGGGCCCAGCTTGCTACATTTTCTATATTTAGCAATGCAATTAGTAATTGCTAATCCCCAGTGTTACAAATACTAAACCTGAATTTTAGCAAGGTGTATGAACTCTTCAAACTGCAGATAAACAGTGACAAGAATCCCTTACAAGAATCTAAACATCTGAAGGTCACTGGAGAGTATCAGGAACATGGAAGTCTACTACCATTGTAACATCAGTATCGAGAAGTATGTATTGGTATAATTAAAAAAATAATTTCTTACGTGGAGTGGTAAAGGTTGTTACTGACCAAATACTTTCAATTATGTGCCTAAAATATTTAAGATTTTTTTTCCCTTCCTGGTTGTCATTAACATGAAAAAGAAGTGTGCCAAATATGCATCTCACCATGTTTTAGAAAGATGATGAATTTTATCTTTCAAAACTTTTTTATCCTAACTTTTCTGTACATTTAAAACATGGCATGCTATCAAGTGCACTATAATTGCCTAATAAAGACACATTGGTAATTCTAATTAATGCGCAATGAATGGTATTTTATTTCATTAGCTGTTTGTTGTTGATAGTCTACAGCAGAACTGTCTAGAATCACTCTGAAGCTAAAAATAACATTGAATTTCAAAAGCTACCTTTACAGAATTACAATTATAATTATAATTACAATTGTAATTTATGTGGTATAAATACCATAGCTAAAATAACCCACTTCACTTAGCATAATCAAACATGGGGAGCAAACAGTCTTGTTTCTGCCATTTCTGTTCTGTATCAGAATGCTCATTTAAAAAAAAAAAATAGAACAAGAGAGGCAAAGTGATTAAATAGGATGTTTAAGAAGATTTTGCCTTTTTCTTGAAACTTTGAGACAAATAAACCTACTGTTAAAACAAAGTTTCTGTAAATACTATGACATCTGTTGACTCCATAGAATTTACATTAATTGATAACATTCTATGAAAAGACCTGTGACAATAAAACAAAATCACTGAATACTACTTTCTCTCTTTTTTATAATTACTGTAAATTCATTCATAGAGCTTATACAGGTTACTGTTAATGCTAAGAATTACCTCTATTTCCCTTAGCTCTAGGAGACAGTACTGTGTATACTGGAGGAGCGGACAGACTTTGCATTATGTACCCAAGAATAAGTATTGAAATGGATTCTGTATTAACTATGGCATGTTTTCAAGCCTGTGATAGATGCATCTTTTTGCACTCTGGTGATCTGTCAGGAGAGTGAGCAGATTGCAAATCCAAGTATTTAGGAGTCCAAGCTGCAAGAATTTTCCAGATTTCTCAATTTATATTTACTTCATTCAGACTCTGCAATAGTGTTAAAAGTCAAGAGTGCTTATAATCTCAGTTGGAGTCTTAAAAGAGTGTTTATAGTTGCAGCTTTATTCTTATTTCTGGTTGTCCTGGCAGAGCTCTTGGACACTTACGTATAGCACAGCTGCCAGTGGTCAATTTAACACTCTGAGAAAAATCAAGTCTACTTGCCATTAGCTGCAGAGATTATAGCAAATGTGTACATATTTCTGTCCAGAAATACAGTAGTTCTCCTTTTTCACATCTCCTGTAGTCCTGAGAGCAATTTTGATACCTATATACTTTCCTTCTCTTCTCTCTCTCTTTTGTCTCTGCTTTTTAGATAGCTCTGGTGCAATCTTAAAATAACCTGTTTCTCCTTGTCTTCCACAACACTGGAGTCAGCTCTCCCTTTAGAGCTGTGATATATTTATATATATAAAGTAAGTAAATTTTCTCAACCTTAATATTGAAAGTAATCCAGACAGTCCCCTTGTTAACTTGCAGTAATCAATATCTTTTTTGACTGTGTTCCTTGTAAGTGCAGAGTAGTGAAATAAATGCTCATAACAGACTTCACAGAGGGAAAAAAGTAAAGCAGGAGGGGGAGGGGAATGGACTGAAGCATGCAAAAAATATAAAGAGAATATAAAGAAAAATTAAGAAGAAATATTTCTTGGTACCTAGTCTTTTTGTTTGTTTGTTTGGTTGGTTGGTTAGTTGGTTGGTTTTATCTGAGATAATGCATCTTTAAAAACAAGCATTTGCCCATGAAAATTTTTTGCAAATAAAGGTTCAGAGTACTGCTGTTAAATTTCTCAAATTTTAGTGCTGGCAGTCAGATTCTTCTCCAGATTCCCCCATAGACAGGCAGGTATCTTGTTCCTGGTTATCAGTCATAAGTCATGATGAAGCATTCAGTTTTTTTTAATCACTTGAACACAGCAAGTTGGCAACTGATGACTGCACCAATGATCCATGGTGTTGGGTCACAAGACAGTGAAGAGGATGATACATTTCCCTACAATCAGAGGAAATGCCACATGCCAGAAACCATGAACTCAGACCTCATGTTCTGCAGTGAATAGTGGCCTCCAAAAGTTAGAACACAAATGAAAATATATATATATATATATTACTCCTTTATATATATGGCTATTACAATATTTTTTTTAATAGGAAGACAATTTTTATTTTAACAAACACATCAAAAAGAAAAATAAAAATAATCACATGGATTACAGGTTTTTATTGTTGTATTTTGAAGTGCTGTGCCATTGCCAAACTTTGAAAAGAAAATCCATTTACATCTGACACACTATGTACAGATTTTTGTTCTTTCAACTCTGAGTGCAATGGATGGATCACTTTTCTATTTGTAAGAGGTTACTGAAAAGCATACTACTCTTTCTCATAAGAGACTTGCCTTCTTTACCCTAGCTACAAGTTCTAACTCAGATTTTACTGAGTCAAAAAGTTCACCACCAAAATGAAGTCAGAGGTTTCAGCTTACTCTTCTTAACTCTTTCTTTCAGTCACACATGGCTTCCTACAGTACAACCTTTCTAGTTCCTTGCTCCTGACAGTCCCCATGCTTGCATGGCACTTCACTGACCCATCTTGTCACACATTCAACAGAAAACAATTTGCTTTTTGTGTCATGTTGGCTTTTTGACAGATCACTGCTGAATAAGTAAGTGCTAGAGACAACACAGAGAAGTGGTAAGAATATATCACTGGGACCAAGGAAAAGGGTAGAATTACTGTGGTCAGGAGACTGTGTTGGCGGAGGTTACGAATGGCCAATACACTCAATCTGCTTCTCACTGAAAACTCTCTCCATCTTACATCAGTCACAGAGCCTACAGAGCACTATCTAAATCAGGAGATGAAAGGGCATTTGCTCAATTGGCAGCAAAAGAACAAAAAACTGTTTTCTTTTCTCATTTGCAGACTGTTAAGAAATAGACTCAGCAGCATTCAGATCGAGTAATTTTTGCACACGTTACAGACCATTATCTGCAATTAATAACTCATATGAAATAGATGCACTCAACATGTCATGCTGCTTCCTCTGTTCTTGCACTGACCTCATGAACTCAATGCATCAACTTTCCATGAATAGCAAATCTGCAAATTTTACAATCAGATTTACAATATAACATTCATTACAAGGGTATCCTCAAGAAGCCAAGCTAAATAACCCCTCTTTATGGTTATTTATACAATTGGATCTTAAACATTCCATAGCTGGTGAGCAGATTGTGAACACAGTAATATTGAGCTTAACTGGAGGAACATTAACAGAAAATGTACTATTGGTACACCATATTATGTTGCTCCTGAAAGAAATAACTTGGCTTATCAGGAAAAAGCCAAAATATTGATTTTTTAATGTCAATCACTGTATTCATCTGAAGACTATGAGAACTTGTGAAGATGAAGCGTGTGGGATGATAATAGAAACAGGCACTTGCTGATTCTCCAAAGAAATGTCTGGAAAAGATTTGAGTGTTTCTGCTGTACAAATTTCTTATAGAAAGAAATATCATACATGTACTCAGCACAAAGAAGCTAACTCAAAACAGAGAGACTCTATGTTACAACTCTGTAAAACAAAGTTTATTTTACAATTATTGCAGAGAATCTATTTTCTGCAGTGAATGTTCCTAACAGTTCGCTAAATTAGGAAGTGTCACAGCAGTTAATTCCTCTTCAAGTACTGGAGTATCAATCTGGGTGACTCAGTACATCAGAAGGTTTGTGAGTTTACATGCAAGCAGAAGTGTAAACTGGACTTTAGAGCCATAATATTATCTATAGGTATTCCCTGTCTTTTAAAATACCTTTAAAATAAATTTGTACTTCTCAGAAAAAAGTGGTGTGTATAAGCCTCAAAGAATCCTCACAGCAGAATCTTGAATGCAAAATCAGAAAGAGAATTTGACTTCCCTAGTTCTTTGTTGTACCATATGTTTTTGTTCTTAACTAAGTGTAAGGATTTTTAAGTCGTTCACAACAGGCGTTAGTTACTATGCCAAAATTAATCCCAAGAACAAAAGTCTTATTTTCCTTACTGTTTAGTTATTCTATGGCATATTAAATTTATTCAAATACTACAATAAAATGCAATAAAATGAATGAGAAAGGATCAGTTGCTACAGTAACTATAGATCATTACAAAGAATTTTAGAAGTGTATCTGAATACTTCTTAATATCTCTTACCTTGAACTAAATGAGAGTCATAGAATCATAGAATTGCTTTAGGTTGGAAAAGACCTTCCAGAACATCGAGTACAACCACATATTACCCTAACTCAAGAAGTTAGATGGAATCTCTTTTGATTAGACTAGTGTTTTAAAGATTGTAAAGGCTTATTCAATACTCAGAGTATTTTCTCAACCCTTAAAAACATTGCAGTGCTAAATTTGATTCTGAAACTTCAGAGACAGCCAAACTCATGTGAAAGTACTGTGATTGTATTTAACATTCCTTTATCTTACTCACTTGTATTATTCCTGAAAGTTTCTGGTGGTTTATAAAGGCCACCCAGACACAGAGGGACATGCTGTATCCTCTCCTTAATATTTGTGCTCAATATTATAGGTATTCGGTTTTCTGCTCTTAATGTAGTAAAAAAATCTCCAAAACTATTTGAACTATTTTATGTACCATAGTGGGCTGTGTAACATCTATGACTTTGAATAACTGTGATACACTGGAACAGCAACAGCAATTCCATCAGGAAATTTTTCAAGTTACTATAGGGGCAGAAACACCGAAGATTCAAAATTGTAATCTAAAATGTGTTTGTCATGCCTCTTACTCATTTTGTAAGCATGAAAAATAGCACAGCAGTCAGCGAGGGATAGTTACAGAATTGTTGCAGTAGAATTAGACTGTTTTTTAAAAGGGTAACTGATATAGGTGACTGCCTTCTGAGAAAAATGGAGGGCTCAATATGATGGGCCAGTCCAGTACCAGTCGCTACCCATAGGAAACTGTGCTGCTTCCCAAGGCCCCAGGTCAGGCACACTTCTGGGAGACTCCCGAGTCTGGTTTGTCCCTCTGTTTATTATCCCTCACTGGCTGGCAGCAATGACAACAGTGAGAGAAGCCAGAGGGCTATTAAAAGGGACTTCAGGGCACTGAGGTAGTTAGCTGATGGAGTAGGAGTACAGATAGTGTTTTCCTCTATCCCTCAGAGGCAGTGAGGGAGACCGAGAACACCAGGAAAACTCATCCATAAATAAGTGGCTACCAAGCTGATACAACCACAGGAATTTCAGTTTTGTTTTGTTTTGTTTACAATGGGGCAGTTTATTCAGCATTTGTTCTGATGTCTCCTGCAGATGGGCCTCACCTGTCTCAAAGAGGGAAGCAGATCATAGACCATATGCTGTCAGGGCTAACTGAGAAGGCTTCAAACTAGGTTTGAAAGCAGAAGGAGTTAAAATGAGGCTCAGTAGAAAGGTCCCTAGGGGAACGATGACAGAGCTGAAGCAAACAGCTCAGCTGAAGAGTATCTACATCAATGATGGCAGCATGGGCAACAAACAGGAGGAGTCAGAAACCACTGTGTGGCAGACAAACCATGACTTTGTTGCTATTACTGAAACATGATGGTCTTTTTCCCATGATTGGAACGCTGCAGTGGATGACCATAAGCTCTTCTGAAGAGATAGGCAAGGAAAGAGGGGTGGTGAAATGACTTTATATATTTGATATATATTTTTGCCATTCAGATATTAGAAAAATAGTCACAGTTTCATCAAAGGAAGTGCGGAAGTTTTACTAATAAAGGTTTTTTAAACATGGTTTCTAATGCAAGGAGAACATAAAGAAGTGGTAGAGTTTATGAAGTAACCTGTGTTTGGCATGGTATGAAACAGTGCTAAATCAGAGAGGCTCCTGCAGTTCTTTGAGACTTCATGAGCAGCATTATAAAAGCAGCCTCTAACACCCTGAGAAGTAAAATATGTAGGTCCAGGTAATTTTCTGTGATGACTTTCCTACCGACAATGTAAGAGTCATGACTGATTAAGCACTCTCACACTGTGTTTGGAAGAACTGAGTATAGTGAATAAATCCCAAAGCTAGCAGGGACAATATACAGTAGTAAGGAATGAAGGAAGGCCTGTTGTGTAATCTGCAACTAAATGCTCTTGTTTGAGTGTCCAATTTTCAGCCCGTGGTAACTGTAAGGCAACAGGCAGCCTTCAGGAACGGGAACAACTCTGCATGCAATTGAAATCACAAATATAGAAGATTTAAAAACATCCATTCTTGGATTTCCATAAAGAAACTCATTTTTCAGGACATTCCACTAAAAAAAAAATATTCTAAATGTGAAATGTCTTCATGGAAATATTAACACTGTTCATTTATTCATTAACAATCAACTTTTAGAATCAATCAAAAAAAATGATTGCTAAAAGAAAGAACATTTAAATAAGTGAATTCAAGATACAGAAAGTAAAAAAATCTCCAATGTAACTTTACTCACCAGGAATGAAAGAAGTGGCAGAAAGAAAAGGCTGTTTGGCAAAAAATCAAAAAGAAGATTTAATCTTTAAATTTTATATTGCATTTTCCAAAGATAAATTGAAGATACAGTTGTGGCCAAGGATGATATATTTACTCCTCAATGAAAAAGAATGTAAGAATAGATGGTTTTGTATGACTAACTGTATTTGGCAAAAGAAGCGTCATTAAAATTTGAATTGATAAATATATCTGCATATATATTTATAGATAATGTATCTTTTTGATGAGTTTTGTAGTGTAAATATTAACATTTCTGAAGTCAGAGTATTTGTAGTTATTTTCTGCAGAATATACACATTAACCTAACAGCCTGATTGAGTATAAAAATGCATTACATCACTATTACAGAGAATAGTTTCCTAACTCCGTTTTATACTCTACAGTAATAGCCTGCTGCTTTCTTCTTTATAAAAAATAAAAATAAAAACAAAAAAAAATCTAAAGTCCTTGCACATTTGAAGATGGTTATATCAAAATTTGAGCACAGAGCCATGTAATAGAAAAGTCATGAAGAACAGACATAAAGAATCAGATGTTTTCTCAGTCTAAAAAATTAAACTCCTTTAAGCAAGGGGAAAGTAGTAGCTGTTGAATTTGGAGGCGATAGCCACACGTAAATGAGCCAGAGTATAATGCCAAACTCCTTATATTGTTTGCTTCTGCAAAGCCAGCTCTTTTTCTTTGTATCTACTGTCTGAACATGGTGGGTGGTGGCTGACTCAGGCCTTAACTACAACATAACATTTCAAATGCAACTGAATAAATAAAAAGGGAAAAAAAAAATTTAAAACCGAATGTCAATTTGACTGTTTTTAATTAATCTTTCTTGGTTGTTTCTGGTACCCTTATTGCTTCACATGTACTGGCATGAAATGTAAGTCATGTGTTGTTGGTATAGCTGCGATGGGAAGGATAAAAGGTATGGTTTGCACGAAGAGATAATATTTTTCTTGTAGTTAAACAAATTAACCAGTGAACAAAGCACAAATATGAGCTGCCTGAAACATAATGCCTTCTATTTTATGATGATGGCCCATGATGTCATAGATTAATGTTGGTGGTATGGCACTAGAGGTTGAACCTTCCCATCAATATTCCATTACATTTTGTTGCAATGTGTGACAGGTGGCAGCAGAGGGATAGCTTGGTAGGATGGTGATTAACAAGGAAGTACAGATGAAGTAAAGGTATGTCAATGAATTCCTCCATGTGGAAATAATGGCAACCACTGACATTTCAGCTTGCCAAAAACATTTATAGAGACCAAGCAGTGAATGTGAGCACAGTGAGGTGGTGGGTGTGCATATCAGCAGTGGCAACAGTGACAGTGTGTCACCTCCATTGCTGCAGATTTGTCATGAGTGTAGCATGCAGGCACTTGCACACCTTGCCTTAAATGCAAGAGGTATCCATGTCCCAATTTCTGTAGTCTTGGGTAGCTGCAAACCATTTAGTCAAGGCACCAGAGATCACGAAGCAATATAATTTCATTGTGAGCTTCATTATGTCAACATTTACTGCAGTTTGTAAAGTCAGAATATATCTCTCTTCTGTAACATTTTGTATTTCTAAAGCATAACTCCAACTAAAATATATTTCTGAATGCTTGGCTTCTTTTACCTTCCTTGTTTTTTCCCAGGGACTATGTAGTAACCAAGATCAGAAATTGCAGAATTAGTGTCAGAATTGCAGGAAAGAGAGCAAACTTGTTTTCAGTGCTGGTCCCCATTTAGTGATAGAGAGAAAAACCACCTCTGTCCATATTCTCACCAAGAGCAACATCCATGTTTAATCAAAAGAAACCCACCCTACTACCAAATGCAGAGATTGGTTTAACAACTATGTTCAAATAACCACAACTACACTGAAATAAACTGCAAGAGTAATCAGAGTGCCAGCAGTCTCTGAGCAGAATTCTTCCTTTAAAACTTCAAAACATATTTCCAAAGCATTAACAACAACAACAACAAAAGAATGTCTGTGAGCTAATCTAGTCCCTTTTCTTGAGTTCCTCAATGATTCTGCCATGTTTTGAATTTATATACAGACCACCCACAGGGCAGAAACCTTGATGTGCATTCAGTATCTTACTGTAACTAACCTGGACTGGCTAGTTGTACACAGACAGCTTGCAGCACTAGAATCATAGAATTGCTCAGGCTGGAAAAGACCTTCAAGATTATCAAGTCCAACTGCGACCAAACCATACTACTATAACTCTGGCAACCCATCACTAAATCATGCTAAACCTGAGCACCACAAAATCCAAACAGATTTTGAACACATCCAGGGATGGTGACTCAGCCACCTCCCTGGGTAGATGCGCTGATACATGCTGTACAACTGCACACACTTAAGCAGGTCCGTACAAACCTCCTCCTCTTCAGCAGTTCAAGGAAGAACTGCCAATAAATGATACAACTTAATAGCAAATTGTATTCAGGACCTTTTAGGGGAAGAGCTGATGCATTTGTCATTCATCCTGATTTATTCTATGCTACAATCCCACCAACTTTGATTGCTACTTATGCAAGGAGGAGCTTCAAGAAGAGTCTTGAAGTCCAGCTTCTCCTAATTGCACTGCATTGTAAACAATAAATACATTTTCCATACCTTGAATTCTATTAGAATCATCAAGTATGTGGCATGAGGGCAGAACAAGTGAGAAGAAGCAAATTCCAAGAAAGAACCAAATGAAAGACAGAAGAAAATTACATATAGACTCAATGAATAATTTTATTCAAAAACAACAGAACAAATTACATTCTTGTTGAAAAACAGTTGGCTTTCCTTTGCATGGCCGAAAGGACTTTGTGACGTGCATGTTATTCCCTCTTTTGAAGTAAAGTCGCAAATGAGTCTGAGGATTGAACTAAACAAAATGCTCTGGCAACCACTGGAATTCACAGCTCAGGAAAGTCTTTGGAGGAATGAGGATAATAAAAGCCAAAAAGATCAAAAGTGAGTTTTCTAAGGTTGCTACAGGAAAGTCAGAGCACACGCTTGCGTATCAAACCTCACTCTTCCAGGGCTACTCCAGCTTGGCAGAAAATGTTTTTTAATTTTTTTCACTACAAACCTCTCATTTTCTAAAACAGCGTTTATTTTTTTTAAAAGTAATCAAACAAACAACAAAAACACCTGAGCTGCAATCACCTCACTCTACTGCCTCTTTATTTTGGGATGAGTAGTTCTATTAAATTACCCTGCAGTGAATGGTTTGACAGTGACCTACTCCCATCCATGCCAGAGGTGTTGATATGACATAGTCTTTCCCACAGTCAGTTATGCATATGAGAAAAACAGAAATATAAGATGCCTAAGTACTTCAGAGGTGTAAGTATAATTCAGATATTTTCCAGCTCATGCAAACTACAGGACATGCTAAAACCACCCTTGAAAATACGCTGAAAATTGTAACTGTGTCTTGTTTATTGTCAGGGAGAAGACTCTTCGAAGTCTACAGTCTAAGCATAGATCACCTAATCACTCTTTAAACTGCCCTGTTTCTAACCCTGTCATCTTCCCTACTACTTTTACTTCGCTACTTTTTCCCAGTCTTCTCAGACTGGGAGATGAGGAAACATACTCATCCTGAGGTCTTCATTTTAGATAGGTCTTACTGTCTTGAACATTGCTTATTTTCATATTCCACATTAAAAACTCCTTTGTTAGTTGGCTTCCAAGTCTGCTGCTAGCTATGCCTCCAAAGTTGCAGCCTTCCGAAGCTTATTAATTTACTTGATTTATATTTAACTTTCTTCTCTCTCTCTTATGCACACTTATGCTTTTCTTTCTCTGTTATTTATTTTAATGTCCCATTTGCACTGGGAATCTCCAGGAAACAATCAACTATTTGTTAATACTATCAGTAGCTGAAGAAACAAAAATAAAATTAGTGCTGTAGTTATAGTACTGAAAGACCTATTGAAAAAATGTTTTTGAAAAACATTTGGGACAGCAGTGATACAGTTAATTGAAGTTTGATTTTATTTTTTTTTTTTAACTGCAAGTCTAGCTGACTGGAATGAGAGTGATTTTTCAACATCACTATATCTGTATAGTGGCAAGAGCTGCTATTTATTAAACTACTTCTCATTTTGAAAAACGAGTAAGGGAATGTAGATGGAGACAGTGGTTGATTTATGCTCTATCAGATGTCCTGTGTTTTGCTATCTTTATAAGCATTTCTTAGGGAGGAACCTGTGCTTTTTCCCCATTGAGTTTTAATAGATGGTAAAATTCCGAGATACATGTAAATAACCATGGAAAATAACAGATTACTAATTAGACAAATCTTCATGGATTTACAGAGGGAAAATTGTAGCAGAACAATTTTGTGTAGGTTCACTGTTATCAGAACAAAAATTGGTAAAGATTCTGAGGAAGTGTATTGTCATGAAGTTAACACAGTATCCAGTGGAATGTTTAAAACTTCCTTCAGGTTTGTAATTTGTCTTGGAATTACAGTTAGAATTACTTATCCAAGGATAATGCTTAGTAAACAAATCTGTGTTTTAGGGCTGTTTTTATAGACCTGAGTGGATTTTCATGATGGGAGTAAATTCCACATTTGTATGAAGACTCAAATATTACTTTTGGCAATCCTGAAAGATATGATCTACCAAGTCTCAAATTGTTGGGCCCCTGAGCACTTATCTTTAGAAACCTAACTCCATCACATTTCAGAGAGGCATACCACACTGGCAAAGGTCTTTGTCTACAATCTCTATTCATGGTACAATGCATAGCAACATCCTGCCTTCTATTTGCCCCCAGCATGCAGACTAGCAGTTCTGGTACAGTGTAAGCCAGTTCCTGAGTGTCTTCAGCACATGAGTGAATGACAAAATGATTACAACAGTAATGGATAGTCCACCTCTGAATACTGAGTTGTGCTGAATAAAATTCAGTCATTAGGATCTTCCACAGCTATTGCACAGAGTGCTGCAAAAAACTGGAAGTATCTGTTAAAGGAAGCAGTGCATGGAGAGACTGAAAAATATATACAAAAAAAAAAAAAAAAAAAAAANNNAAAAAAAAAAAAAAAAAAAAAAGCTTTCCTGTGGGCTCCATAGAAATGCTATCACATGGCACAGAACAAAGAATTCATTATCAGTTAGTATCTCCTCCCTAAATCTACAGACAGCCTAAAACAAAAGGTCTGAGGAGGATTTATGTGCCCTGTCCTCTCAATGGAGTGTTAAGGGGAAAATAAAAATCACAATGCAAAACCTACCTTAACGATATAGTTGCTGAGTATTCTAGTGGAATGATCCAACTAAGATATTTATATTAAAGCTCAAAAGCTCTCTAACATCTTCTCTGTTACGGTTTAACTCTCACTTATATAGTCATTAAAGACTGCAGATCTGTGGTCCTTAAATGTGCAGCTGTGTGTTGCAAGTAAAAACTTCAGCACATAAAAAATTGGATATGTGGCGATGGTTTAAGATAAAATGAGTTTAATCTTCAAATAAATAAAACAGGAGAGCCTAACAGATTAAATAAATAGGAAAATGAAAAATGCAATCAGTTTATCCTTTACTGTATACTAAATTGTCCCAGTTTCTCCAGTCTGCCACAGCATGCAATAGCCAAATACTCTATGGAACAGACTTGAGTGTAACTTGTATAACCCCAGAAAATACTGAAGCTTTGTCTTAATAATGATGATTATCAAAAGCTAACACCAGAAGAGACAAGAAAACTTCAGGCACAGCAAATATAATGAGCCAATTAAGGTTTTCAAGATTAAATACTCTTTTATAGTTTTAATTCTAACAGCTCATTGCTCCGTCCTGAATTTAGGTATCAATCTGTCCCTTTATTTCACAGAGAAAAAGTTTAATTGTATATTGAGCCTCACTCCCAGAATAGATTCTCACTCATAACCACTTATTAGCCTTATTATTAAAATCCTTATTTCTGTTAATTTGATAGAAAAAAAATAACATAGTTGATCAAAATTTCTATGACTCTTTGGTGATATTTTCAGTGCCCCCAGATCTCTTTCCCCAGATCAGGTGCTCCTTTTGATGGGTTTCATTAGAAACCTTTCACTTCTCAGCTTTTTCTTCTCATGAAAACCTTTTACTCATCATTCCTTTCCAGAGACTGACCTTTCACATCAAAGAATGGAAACATTTGCAGTGTTAATACTGTCAGCCGATGTTTAATACATCCTTCTCTCTTCTGGCTTGCTTTAGTTTCCGTTATCCTTTTTCTCATGTAGATTTTCTATTTTTCTTAATATATTTGTCTGTAGAAGCCACTGACTTTAACTCTTAAAGTTTATAGCTTCCACTGAGATGAATTTAAATAAATGTATTTTATGTTCAAATGACTGCAAGGCTCCAGTGATCATTGCCAGTGGATACTGATGCTGAACTGGGGCTGTAAAGTGTAATTAATCCTACTGTACTACACTTTCATTAGTATTTTTATCTTTTCCTCTTTCTTAATAAAAAGTTATATATACCTAGTCCATGCCTAATTTTTACAAATGATTTTAATCTCTCTCGGTTTAATTTTTAACCCTTCTTCATTCTTCATTATTTTTCTGTCCAATAATATGGTTTAACTGAGCTTTGTGAAAATGATCCACATGAGGAAAAAATGTAGTAGATATGTATTCAAAACTATGTTTAGATTCTGTATGGATAAAATTTAATTTATCAGAAATAATTAAGACATGGCAAATTGCAGCAGGCAAGGACTGGTACAGTAAGAGGTAAAAATAAAAAACAGATAAATAGGAAGTACGGAGCTGGCAGAGGTACCCAGAATTTTGAAGGCAAACAGATGATTGAGCATGTTGCAGGGATGAAGGCGTCTCTAGTCAAGGAATTCAAAGAATATGTAACAGAGCTGACTGAAATGCCAGTTGAAAGCAGCTGTGTCTCAGTTGCACTTAACTACCTGGTTAGGGTGCAGTCTTGGATGCATCTTCACTCCACACCAGAATGAGATTTAAACAATGTCTAGCCAGTAAGGGGAATGTGTTTCCTGACTGTCTATTCATTCACAAATTGTACCATACAAAGGGGAGTGAGAAAATGGGAGAGATGGAAGAACAGTGATTGTTAAAAGGCTATAAAGAAGAATCCCTAGAATCTTAGAGACTGTGGAAAGAGAAAAGCCTTCATTAGGCATTTCTGGCAGTGAAGAGAGAGAGTTGAATGGTACAGCTTAGTTGTATTGCATAGCTGTCAACGGTTTACGGGC
>VXAB01010057.1:58165-249040 GCA_013399175.1 Odontophorus gujanensis | reverse complement strand
TCTTTCTTTCTTTCTCTTTCTCTGTTATGTAAAGGGAGGATCAAATCATGAGCTGAAGTGAGTGCTTATAGCTCCCTTTACTTCAGTGAATATATGCTAAATTATGCTTGCAAAGAGTATGCCTGCAAGACACGCAGATTAATTTTAGAACAATCTCCATGGCTATAATTTGTTTGTTTTAAAGAGAAAAACATTACTTCGTATTTGGTAGGGATCATTTATAGTTTAGGACATTGCTAAATTTTAGCAGTAACGTTTTTCACTGTGACAAGCAGAGATAATTAGAACTATCTTAAATATCCAGCTTGAAATATCTTCGTGTTTTCCTTCTATGGGAAAAAGAGTGCTTTTATAAAAGAAGTAGATAAACAGCTCTTGTTCTTTATAGGGACCTAGAGTGAAATAACCCTGTAAATAAATTAGTTAGATAATCTTTTAGAGCTTAATGAGAATATGAAAGTAACTGTTATTCTTACAAGCAAAGTAATGTAAAACATATGACTTCTCTAATTAAAAACATAGAGTAATAAAGTTGTGACTAAAAAAAAAGTTGAGAAAGGAAAGTCTGTAATAGATTTTTGTGGAACTGTACACAAAAATATTGTGGAAACTCACATTAGAATAAGGTTATAAAGCATAAAATATATAATAATGTTACAAGACTACTGTAAAAGCTTGATTTTATTGTTTATAAAGACCATATTTTTAAAACAAAACAGAGCAAAACAAGTGTGAGTTTTACTTTATTTTATAAACACTCTGCAGGATAAAATGATGATGGACTTTATCTCTTTGAAAAGAATAATCTATTGTTTGCTGGGGATAGAATTGCACTTCCATATATTTAAATATTGAAGTTCCCTAAGAACACCAGAATGGCTCTTCCAGTTTTGGTGAAAACTCTATCTAACCTGGTATCCTGCCTCCAGCAATGCCAATACATGGGCAATAGCCAAAAAGAAAATACATGTAAGTATCAGTATTTCCTTTAGATTTCTCCTAGCCTCTTTCTACTTCCAGTTCAGAGATATTCTAGGTTTGCTCTTTTAATTGCTCTCTACATGGATTGTTTTACTTCACTGGGGTAAAAGCATAAGAGCATAAAGCCCTTAGCAATTTTTTGTGTGTGTGTGTGTGTATGTGTGTGTGTGTGTGTGTGTTCTTTACATTCTGTACTTTGATATCTCAGAGGTCCGGTGCATTTTTAAACTACTATTTATGTGTATATTTGTATAGAGAACTTTCTTCAAAATATTCTGTGGAAGATCTTCCCCTCTGTGTTGTTACAAAAATCTTTATCATTTAAATATTCCTTTTGTTTTCATAGAAAGAAAGGAAATGAAAATTACAATCTTTCCTAATTTCAGGAACAAAGAGTATTGACCAAACCAATCCAAACTTGATTTACGTATTTGATTGACATACTTCCTTTTATCAGCTTGACATGGTCAGAGAAGACATGTAAGATTTCTGATCCTGTACATCACTTAGGAAAATGGCACTGGCCATTTTAGGGACCTTTTAAAAAGCAGAAATAAGAACTCTGTAATGCACTAAAGCTTCTGTTCTGGTACTAGTCATGAGACTCAAATACAGGAAAGGAACAATATCTGCTGAATGGTGGAAAATGGTGGAAATATTCAGTGTTGCTGACCAGAGGAAAACAGTCAAGCCTAATAAATTATCAGGCAAGTATATTTCCAAAAGTAGATATTTCTGCTTAACAAAGCATTTGCATGAGTTTCTTAGATATCTGCCTTTCGTACCTGTTATCACATGCAGCAGACCTGTTGGTATCCCTTAGTGGTGTGCTGCAGAAAAAAGTCGAACTTGAGACTCAAACTGTTCTTTCAGAATTAAAATGGATGAGATTATGTGCATCAGAGATGAAGGCAGAACTACTGCATTTGTATATGAGGGGTGTGGTTAAGAAAATATTATTTCCACAAGCATGAAAAGGCACATTACTTTCTGAGATATTAAAAATTTACACAATCTGTTACTATGATTTGTGAGATATATTATACATGTAAATGTTAAGATGCTGACAGTCTTCCTGTAGAACTGGGTTGTCCAACCTTTTGGTTTGCCTGAGTCATGTTTGTTGAAGAATTGTCTTGAGCCATATATAGAGGATGTAATATAGTTAATCTGTATGTCACAAAACTTGCTTTTATATTTTTAATATTTTTTATAGTTTTATTAATATATAAAAAAGAGGGCAATGAAAACATAAAACTAACGTCTTGGACATGTATGCTTTGGAATATGAGAAAGGAAATGGAATTGTGAACATGTTGCTGAGCTAGAAGTTTAGGTGACTTAATTTGTATTATCTTAAATTCTTACACTAGCATGCTCATCTTGTTTCTCCCCAAGTGTTTCTGGTGAGCCAAAATACTGTGGCACTCAGAGACAGTGTGTAAAGGTACAGGTGGATTACAAACTACATGAATCTTAATAGGTAAAAGCATGTTAGAGGGCCGGAGCATCTCATTTATGAAGACAGACTTGGCATATTCAGTCTGGAGAAGAGAAGCCTAAAGGGAAACCTCATTATGACTTTCCAGTATTTAAAAGGAGGCTGTAAACAGCAGGGAAAACAACTTTTTACTTGGGTAGAGAGTGATAGCACTATGGGGAATAGTTTTAAACTAAGGGAGGGGAAATTCAGATTAGATGTCAGAGAGAAGATTTTCATGGAGTCACATGAGCACAAGCTGCCTAGAGAAGCTGTGGTTGTCCCATCCCTGAAGGTATCGAAAGACAGATTTAATGGGGTCCTAGGCAACCTGATCTAGTGTTTGAACTAGTGACTGGCAACCCTGCCCACGGCAGAGGATTTGGAAGTAGGTGATCTTTGATGTCTCTTCCAATCCAAGCCATTCCACAATTCTATTTAAAGGGAATTTACACATCAGATTAGTGGCATCTGTTTATGGATCTCAGCTTGCAAAGATCAGCAAATCTTAAGGCTAAGCAATGGGAAATACTAAACAGCTCCTAACCATTGTTAAAACCTGGAATCTCTATACAATGAGAATCTAGAATCCACAATCCTCTTTGGAACACAAAGTCTTTGATGGAGCAGGAAATAAGAGGGGAGCTTCTGGGGAGAAGTTTAAGGAATGGGATCTCATCCTCACTTCTTGCCTTCACTTTTCTGACTATTTTTGAACAGCACTGCATAGGCATAAGTTGAATGGTTGAGAACTGGATTCTCAAACTTCATAGTTGCAAAATTGCTATAGCCAGTTGTAGGGGAACTGTTATGTCATGGTCTGAACTGATGATTAAGCACCTGGAGAAGGGAGTGGCTGAGCCAGGAAGAACACATGCAAGCAATTCATCAATGCTTCCCAGTGGACCAGAAGGGTTAGGGTTAGGCCCTGAGTCCAACCCTCCCTGAGCCTATTTAAGTTCTAGCCTTTGAAAAGACAATGTCTCCAGAACAAAGGTTGCTTCCTGAGAAGGGGTGGTCTGTAGACACTGACCTTCATCACCAGTTGGGTGAGTCAATGATCACTGATATTCCTAACAGTACTTTGCCTGGTATCACAAAGAACTTACCAGAAGCAGTTGCTTCAAGGGACCAACACCAATTATCATCTGTGTTAAAAGTGTGGCCCCCTGGCTAACTTCTGTGAGTTGGATTTGCTCTGTGAACTGTAGCTGATACCCTATACAGGTGAACACCAATTTCTGAATAGACTTAAGAGAGACAAGAAAAAGCAAAACTGCAACCCCTGGGCAGAAGTGGTTGATTCTATCAAGTAAGTTGGACATCAATTACAAATATGGCTGCTTTTTTTTTATTTATATTGCTCCAGCAGTCCAAATATTTGTTTTCTTTTTTGTTCAGGTAGTATTACTCAGAATTCCAATTTTCACTAAAGATTCATAAGATGCCTAATTAAAAATACGTTCTAGAATAAGGCCATTTGCTCAGTCTTAGGATATTTTAGGTGTAAGAATAAAAATTCAAAAAATGTTTCTCATTGGATTGCACACGAGGAAGCATCAGGAAGTAGATTCATTTGCATGTAGACAGCAGAGAGATGTGGGATTAATATAAATTTCATTGATTTTTATCTTTATTAGTACTTTAACCTCAAGTGGAGATTAATATAGTTAGATGTAACTCAGAGAAAAAAATCAGTCAAAAAAACAAGAGAAAACACTGGCAGGGATGTTTTTTTCTTTAACAATGGGAAAACTACTCATGTTACGAGTCTGCTAACATCTGTCAACAAATACCTTGGTCTGGTGCCTCTAAATGTCCATAAATACATTAGTATTGCTACCTATGTGTTCATCTTTTTGCTATCAAAAGTCTTCAGGATGACAAAGGAAAAGGGTGGTACACATTTTTTTCCAGAGTTATTAAAACAGCAAAAGAGTGCCTAACATTAAAGTACAAAGTTGCAGTGAATGTTGCAGTAAAATAGGAGAGAAGCTTTTGTAACATTTACCAGGTCTTCACTCCTTCTTCTTCCTCTGGTTCCATCTTCCAGTCACAGGAGTACCCAGCTTGCCATAAAAGTGTTGCCCTGTTAGGTACTGAAACTGCGCTTACAGTTTGATCAGCTATAGTGTTTTTTTTTATTTTTATTTTTTACTTTTCAAAATTATGTGTAATCAGATTGCTTAGATAAATATTTTAACTCTTAGTAAGTGTTTAAAATTTTGATAGGACTCTTGGCATTTTTCTACACAAAACTATATCAGTTCCTTCATTTACTGTGGAAATATCTTGGATTTGCACTCAGAAGAAGGAAGATGAGAATCTAGCTTGGTATATCAGCTCACCAGGGAAAGGAAACATCTGGCTTCAGAAGTGTACTATAAGTGTTTTTTCATAATGCCCAGGAAAACAAGGAAGCACTAGTAGCAGACACCCTCCTCCCCGCCAAGATTCTGTAAAAAATGATGGAGTATTTGTTTCTTGGTGAAAAAGACTATACAGTGGCTACACTGCAGAAGACATATTTTGCTATCTAAATATGTATTTTCACATGTTTTTTTTTTAAAAAAAGCATGTGAGAACTGGCATGTTTTATCTTGCAGAGGAACAGATTGCTGTCTTGGCTGACTGCAAACATAGCATTGCAAATTAAATAAAAAGAAAAGTCATTATCACTTACTTTGTGTACAATAATACAACAGCTTCCATACATTGCTGTAGATGTTTTTGACATTTTCTAAACCAGAAGAAATGTGGCTGCATAACTTCATTTGCAATGCTTAAATTCAGCAATCACAAACTTTTTTTGTTCGTTTAAGACAGAACAGGAGACTTTCTGCAACTCTTGACAAAAGCCAGAACAGATGATTATCTATGCGGTTAAACCACTTACTCATTCGTAAAATTAGAGTTGATTGAAAATTGTCACTCAAAATTTGTTTAAAGAACATTGAGTTATTGAGGATGTGATTTTGCAGTGTTCCTTGCAGATTTACAGAATTAAGTTATTTACAATTCAGAGAAAAAGATGTCAAAATAAAGGCAGCATCTTTGCAGAGAAATGGCTGACAAGAATTTTTCTGATGCACTGGCAAAATATCTTGTACCTTGTATGAAATTGTTAGCTTTGATTTGAAGATATGACAAATACCTGCTTTTGATTCTGATCTTCTATAACTTAATTAGAGATGATCAAATGTTTTCCATTAAAATTATTTTTGGCATAAAACTGAATTTTCTCAGAAAATTTTCCTACCAATAGTATCTGCTTGCCATGGAAAAGCTGTTACTTTTTTGGCCAAAACCCCCAATCCAAAACGTTTTTTGCCTATCCTGTTACTTCCTTTTCAGCCAATAGCTTTGAGTTTTAAATTCTGATAAAATGGTGACGTTTTCCAGAGATGTATTTGTTTTTGTCTTACAAGACTGTGATTATATTATGTTAATTCAATTTCCCATTTTTATCATCTCATCTTCGGTGCCTCTTTTTTTGAAGTAAACAACTCCAAGCTCTGTAGTCTCTCTTCACACAAGATTTTTATGGCTCAGTCTTCCTCAGAACTGCATTTCTTTTTGGTGTGACCTGCACAATACACCTCATTGGCAAGGTAAAACAACCAATTTCTGAAAGATGGAATATTTTTTTTATCATTTTCCAGTGTTGCATTTTTAACATTTTATGATCTCAGCTCTACATCTAATTCCCTCTCCACAATGATAGAGGTATCTCCTAAATATCTGTGTTCATCTCCTGAGTTGACAAAAATAAGTCAGTAACCCGTACTTATTTCAGGTATTTTAATTCAGCATGCAGCATTATGTTTCACCTGTCAACACCATACACATACCTATCAACATATCCTCATTTACAGGATATGATTAAGACTCAAACAGAATCAAGATTTGTGCTTGTTCTTGGTACATTTAACTCCTTCACGTCCCTTCTCAGCATTTTATCATATAAGTGTATGCATTCAACGCTGAAACTACTTACATTCAGAAGTCTTCTCTACATTGTATTTCTCACCTGTCACTCCAAACTTTTGGCACTTTACTTGAGGAGCACTTCCGTGAAGACAGGTTGAAGGAGCCAGGCTTGTTTAGCCTGGAGAAGAGAAGGTGCTGGCACAGGCTGTCCAAAGAAGTTGTAAATGCCCCATCCCTGTAGGTGTTCGAGGCCAGGCTGGATAGGACCATGGGCAGCCTGATCTAGTGCCTGATTTAGTGGTTGGTAACCCTGCCTGCAGGAAGATGTTGGAACTAGATAGTCTTCGAGGTCGCTTCCAACCTAAGCCATTCTGTGATTCTATGAAATAAATTAAATGTAAGTTTTTGTTTACAGTCTTCTTTTCTGTTCCACAGAATTTTATCCAACATCATTCTGAGGCTCATGCCATAAAAATTATATTGAAGTCTCACTGTTTCCTTTTTTCCTTCAGAGATCCCTTTTGTGATCAAATTATTATCAATCAGTTTGGACCATATCTATGCTTGTGTACTAATTGCTGATATCAGTCAAGCAAAAGTGATAAAGCAGAGGGCAATATGAAAAGCCTTCATTTCCAGAGTAATCTGAATTATTCAATTTTGATTTAGTAGTATTAAGTTTATCAGAGGAAATAAAATTTATTATTTTATTATTAAGATAAGCTAAAATATCACACCCGTCTACATTCATAGTTAAACATTTTAAATGTGACTTGATTGCCAGAATTGTTGCCAACATGTATTTCAGTTCAATGAAAACTGCAGGTATTTGCACAGAATGCTGCAACCTTGTGATCAGGATACATCTGTGCTGCACATTGCAGCTTGGCTACTACAAGCAATCCAACTGCTGTGAAGCTGGGTAGATTAGCCTGAGCAGAGAACCCCACTGATGCAGCTATCATGTTTCCGATAATCTGTATTACGCTGCAGTGTGTCACATTGTTTATGTTCCTTGCCATGGCAGTGAACAGCTTTTAAGGCTTCTGCATGTGAACTCTCCCGGGAGTTCACAATGTATTAATTAGATATATAGGCTGTCCATACAGTGTATGGAAAGAGGTAAGTTCCAGCGATTTGACCAGATAGTAACCTAGGCAAGTCAACAGGAAATGTTGCAAGTAAAGCCTTGTCAACATTTAGGCAATTTACCTTTGCCACAGGAGAGATTTTATTTATGTTTGACAGCCAATTGAACTGATAAACCTTGTTTTTAAGAATGAATAGGGGTCAGAGCAACTTCTGTCAGAGGAGGGAGGATTGAGTTTGTAACTTACTTTTTCTGTATAGCCGCGCGTTGCAACATTCATCTGTGATCAGGACACTTAGCTACAGGTTCATCAGCTCTCTAAAATTGCTTGAAGACAGATCTCATCTTCCTGGGAGAGATCTTTTATCCCAAAGCTGCCATTAAGTGGACAGAGCTGTTTCTGTCATGCTACAGTTTAACACCAGTGGACGCACACTAGGCCCATCTGGGCCAGGAGCTGAAAGAAGTTGAAAATAAATATCCAGATAGGAATTACAAGAATATTTCATGAAATACACTCTCAATCTTCAACTTTATATTGCTCAGGAAATTCTTGAGCAGAAAAAGAATATGAAGCTATTTCTCTGTAATTAAACTCTCACCAGGAAAGGGGCAGAAAAGCTACTTATATCTACAGGACTTCACTGTATGACGAAGGGCTTTTTTAATCTGTATTTCATTTTTCTCAGCAGCGTACAGAGCGTATGAAACACCATGTGTCTGTGTGACTGGTGGTATGGAAGGGGTAAGTCCTTGTTCCCTGGGAGTAAATTAATTTGTTTGCTTATCTGTTGAGTAATGGTTTGTTTGATTGCATTGTGTCAGATCTGTGGTTTGGCTGCAGTTTCATGTTTGCAGAGTCTGTTTGGGGCTGTCTGTTGTGAGTAGGAAAAATGGCTTACAGCTGAGGGGTGAAAAAGCCTTTCTGTTTTTGATCACTGCCAACTGTGTTAACAGTCTGTTAGCTGCCAAACCTCTGTGACAGAGGAGGACTGACGTAGGTAGAAGTTTCAGAAGCCCAAGAAGGAAAGAACTAGCAGCAGGTGAAGGGATAACTTCTAATTGAAGAGTGTTGCCCTGTCTTCGAGGTGAGAGTTTTCTTTGCAAAGGAGGCAAGACTGAAAAGACAGTGTAGAAATTCCAAATTTGAATGGAGCCTAAAACCTTGCAGATGAATAGAAGGGGAAAAAAGCCAATAGCTTTATTTCATTGTTAAAAAAACTGTCGTATGTGTGAAGTCACATGAGAATTGAGAATTTCACTAAGAGAGGTAATGACTGTTGAAAGCATGTGGTTTGCATATACAACAGAATAATTTGGAACACATTTAGGCAGGCATTACATGCTGGAACTTTTAGTTAGAGTCTTTGACATTATCATCCATGCAACTCCATGATTTGTGGACTGGATTTAAAGACTGAAATGAGGTGGACTGAAAACTTGCTGGACAGCCAGGCCCAGGAGGTGGAGACTGGTGGAAAAGAATCTAGCTGGATGTAGTGGTATATTTCAAGGATCAACACCGAGCCCAGTCTTATTCTTCATGATGTGAATGGCTGTAACCTCAGCCACTTTGCAGATGGCACAAATCTTGTGGGAGTGGCTGATATACTAGAGGGTCATGCTGCCATTCAAAGACACTTTGACAGACTGGATAAATTGGTCAGTAAGAAATTCATTAAGTTCAACAAGGAGAAATGCAATGTCCTACACCTCTTGAGGAACAGATCCAGGCATAAGTACGTGCTGGGGGGAAATTGGCCAGAAAGAAGCTTTTCAGAAAAGGACATTAAGATCCTGGTTGACACTAAGTTGAACAGTAGCCAGCAGTATACCCTTACTAATGTTATCCTGGGGTGGATTAGGAGAACATTGCCAGCAGGCTAAGGGAGGTGATTCTTCCTCTCTCCTTAGAACTGCTGAGGCTTTCACCTAGAGTTCTCTTTAAAAAAAATATAGATATACTGGAGAGAATCCAATGAAGGGTCATAAAGACAATCCAAGGACTAGAGCTGCTGTTCAATGAAGAAAGGCTGAGAAAACTCTGAGTGTTCTTCTTAGAGAAGAGGAGGCTAAGGTGGATTTCATCAGTGCCTATAAATATTTTAAGGGAAGTTGCAGAGAATGGAGCCAGGGCCTTTCATTGCTGCCCAGTGCCAGAAAAGAGGCAACAGGCACAAAATGGAAAACTAGAGTTTCCCTCTGAAAATCAGGAAGCATTTCTGTGCTTTGCAGGTGCCAGAGCACTGGCACACGTTGCTCAGAGTCTGTGGAGTCTTAGAGATTTTCAGAAGGCACCTGGCCATGGGCCTGGACTCCCTGCTCTGGGCTTCTTTCCTTGAGCAGGGGGTGGGGCCAGTTGACTTCAAGAGGTTGCTTTTAACCCAAAATGTTTTATGACTCTGAATTTGAGGCACACAGAGTCATTGAAAACCGCATTCTCAGGGTAAGTGTGGAATAAACAACCCATGAAAATGCAGTATGGGGATTTTTATTTTCTGTTTCATAGTGAATTTTGTTTTTCAGAAAATGTAATTGTTGTTCATTACTGCTTTTGTGTGTAGAAGCCCTGTTCACATCTTTGGCATGGACCCATTAAGGAAAACAAAAGATATTTCAGGATACTTTTGATTTCTCACCACTCTATCATCCAGAAGCAAGCAATACATTCATTTTGGATTGGGAGCACTTCAGATTTGTCGTTGGACTGTTCCTCTTTCACTACCTTTGAAAAGAGTGAGAACTGATGGCTGAGGGGCGTTTTGGAAGCCTGGAAGGACCCACTCTAGAGAGGACTCTGTAGATGTTGTCTATGGAGATTTGTGTTGAACTTTCAATTTCAGAGCTGCCTCATTTGATGTATCAGTCAATGTAAACTGGTCATCAAGAAATTGAAAACTGACCTCACGTCTTTTCTTAATGTTCACTTCAAAATTGGGTTAATAATCCAGTGTTATTAAGTCACTTTTCTGTGGTCACACTCAGTAATAAAGTTCTTCACTGATTCTACAATTATTGCTTGTCATAATACTAAATTTCCTACTCTTGTGAAGGGTGAAGATGAAAGAACCTAGCATCACATTGATCTGTATAGTGTATGTAGATAAGAGTAGGAGAATGGGATCTTCTAAGCCGTGAATCACAATTACTTGACAATCTACTGACAACTGTAAAAATTGTAGCTCCTGAACTCATACCTCATTCCTGGTCATTCAGACTGAGATCCTTCAAGTGCACATCCCCTTGAATGTGTAATGGTTATCCATCCTGTGTAAACACCACTTCTTTCTTGAGTTGACTTTTAGGATGAAATAGCTAGGTGATCTGTGTTTTACCTCTGGAAAAAAATCACTTCAGAAACCCATATGAAAGTATGGGTTTGTATGAATGATACAGCATCAGGTTTACTTTTTCATACATTCCTTCAGCCTTATCCTTTTAAGATTTGTTCTTTGTATACCTACATGCTTTCATGTAGCAGCTCAGTTTCAAGTCAGCTGTAAGTTGCAGTAATGAACTGGAATGATACAACTTCATTTTTTCCCATTTTTTTAAATCTCTTTTGCTTTTCTCTGCAGTTTCTTTTGTTCTGCAGACTATGTTGTTATAATTCTTACCATCTTTTAAAACCTAGATGGATTCACTTCCCTTTCTCAACTCTGACATCTAACTACTGACATCCTAACTACAAAAAGGGACTAAAGTCTGCAAGGAAAGAAAATAAGAATACTTCAAAACAAAGGATTTTGAAAAAAAGATGTTGCAGAGAGGACAAAACAGGAACTGCAGTTTTCGGCAAGCATTTAGTTCCCGTGATTGCAGGACCAGACTGGTTGCAGACATTTTTTCATTGTGCTCTGGAAGATAATGGAAATGAAATAGGCTTTTTGCTTAGGAGGGTGTATGAGACATGGACTGTGGAAACTGATCTCCTGAGATAGATGTCTCAAACACTGTGGAGATGTAGGGGTGTTTGAATAAGACTTAGCCAGTAAAGAACTTTCTACACATCGTGTTAGGTCTCTCATAACCTACCTACACCATCTTCTGGCTCTTTTCCTGTTTAGAGCTTGTATGCAAATAATTGAGTACAGCTGTAGCTGTCTTTTGGCTCTGGCCCAGGACAACAACAGAACATTATACCGATTCTGGGCCAGACCATATTTACTTGTTTGAGTACTCTTCCCATACGTTTATTTTCATATATTACCCATCCATTTGGCTGAAGACCAGTTTCATGTACCCAGCTAGATGGCTTTGTCAACTGATACAGTAACCTATTCAATGGAAAAATAAAAATAGTCATTGTAGATTCCCAGCTAAGTAAAAAATATGTTCTCTAGGCATCTCAGTGAGAATGGAAGATGAAAAACGTGTAAATGTTGGATCCAGCAAGTTCCCTCCAGGCTCTTCCATGGCTGAGCCCAGTGCATAGAGAACAAGAACTTCAAAAGTTATGTAACAAATCATGGGGACCACCAGATATAAATGGCTTTACAGCTATTTCGGGGTGGTAACTTTTTATGCTTCATGATGTCAGTCACCCACATAATTACAGGAGCAGAGCAATATTTTTCCAACATAATGTGTCCTTCCTGTACTGTGCAAAATGCTCCAAAATGCCTAATGTATGGAGAGAAAAAAATGACCCCCATGGAGGATCCTATTATCCCAGGAAAACCTGGGTATGCTCTATCTCAAGTTGAAGTACAGCTGTATAACTTCTGCTGAAATGAGAATAATGAGTGATGATAACTGAGCAGAGGAGACATATAAAATGTCTATTTTCTCTTTGCCAAGCATACTTTTTGAAAAGAATACATTATTCTTTTCTTTTTTTTTTTTAATGTATATATTTGTCTACATTTTATCTTTAATGTGGACTGCTGTGCACATTCAGCAATGTAAACTAGAGAGGGCTCTTTTTGGTGGAAATAAACAGGTATGAGATTGTGATTCATGACTTTCTGAGGTAAAACAAGTGTAATAGGACTTTAAATCCTCCAGATGTGGGAGATGATGGGTCCTGCACCAAGGAAGAATATTTTGAGAAGTAGCGTGTGGCCAGTCCCCTGTCTGTGGTAGAACAGCAGGGACAGAATTGCAAGCAATACTAGACTGTTTTACTGGCAAAATGCCTAGAAGCTGGCTGTATGCTTAGAAAATGATAAGAAAATAGAAATAGGTCTCAAAGGCTTTCAAAAACGATCCAGTTTGTCCTCAGATGCTCCCTTTTCTCCTCAGAGGGCAACAAGCAAGATGATCATGATCTCCAACAGCTGCATCTGCCTAGATTTCAGAGATGTAGCAACTAAGCTCTACAGAGTACTTGTAGGACATCTTCCTACCACGTATTTAACAATTATTATTTCCAGTCTACATAAACATTTCTGCAGGGACTTCACTTTAGACAAGCACAGCTGGTCCCTTTATATAACAACAAACAAAACAGAACCAGGGCCTGTCCCACAGGTCTGAGCACAGAAGTTTTGCATGGTTAAAATTTCTTCTCCTCCACAGGAAAAACAGGATTGCTTCATCCAGTCTTCCTGTGTAGCAGCACCTGGATGAAGGTACTTTCCAAAGTTCTGGGAGAGGTTCACCTCATTCAGACCAAAACCTGTGCAAAGGAGAGTACTAACAGTTCAAATGAAAGGCAGGGTTCAAGTGCCATGGTCCAGCAAAGACAAAATAAGCCTAATAATGCAGCATACAAAACCTCTGCCCATGCTGGCAATAGTTGATGTGTATAAGACTCTCCCAGTAGAGCCTTAGCAGCTGTTTTAGATCTACCCACCTTCATTCTGGCTTGAGTTAAACACAATGGAATTTGGAGTAATGCAAATGAGGACCACATGGCCTTGATCTGGCTCAAATCCTGTTCCCATCTAGTAACCATAACCATGGTATTGTAGCTAGCATTAAATTATATGGCAGTGGTCAATGTAGAAACATGGCAGGTCCACAGTTAGGTCTGTGACAACAGATGAAAACTAAAGATAAAGGGAAATACAAGGCCTTGTGCCTGCATATAAAGGATGAAAGACTGCTTCCAAGGACAATGACTCTACAGGACTGTGAGTAAGCTTGCAACCTATCTATCTGTTCACTAGCTGTGGGAGATCTGGCATGGTCAGACAGTCCTGACTTAGCACAAAGTTAGTTGGCACAATGCTAGTTCATCAACATTTTTTTTACTACTATAAACTTAATTTGTTGGCTCACGTGTAAGTTTATCAGCACTCTGTATCATGTAGTGGGAGTGTTCATATTCAAGCAGAGTCTGGATTTAATCTACAGTCAAACCATAGATGTAGCCAGTGAGAGCTATAATTGAGCAAAAAAAAATGGGTAAGTGCACTAACGGTAAAAATTCAGGGATAAAAGAAGACATTACAGCATGGAGGAGCAAACTGGTATATGTAAGTGCTAAGCAGAGAAATGAAAATGATCTGAAATACCAAGTGATTATAGAGTCATGATGTTATACATAGCACATGCAATTCTTACGGATTTCAAGTACAGATCTACTGTGACAAATGTTTTTCAAATGGCTCAGTGGAAGTTGAAATATACAGCTCTCACAGTAGGAAAGTCAAGAAATGAGCTTGTGACATGCTCCCTGTGATTCTTAATGTTCGTGTTTCACACCAGTAATTTCCTGCAGGCCAGAGAAACTTCTACATTGCTAATTTTACTGGAAGAGTCTTCTGCCTTCCTTCACTGTTAGTTCCTTACTACCTGGCCCATGTGACTAAACAGCAGACCTCTCTGATGACCTCTAAATCCTCTTGAGGATATTCAGGAGAATAAATGTATATGAAACAATGCTCAGTTCCTCAGTTTACAGATTCACTTGTTTTTAGGTAAGAAATGTATTATTGTGATTTGGACATCTTAGCCCATGCTTAAATAAACCCTGGTAAAATCAAATAGGAAAAAAAAATTCACAGTATCCATATTATTCTGGAGAGACAGTGAAGTTATTAGTGTTTATAAAAGGAAGTGAAAGGAATACTGACTTAGTTTATTCATGCTATAACAGGAGGGTCTTATTCATGTGATGTTCTATTTGCAGCCATTGGATACCTGTTACTTGTCACTTGGAGTTGTTTCTTCAGGAGCTCCCAGATGAGAATTTATTTGTAAGAGATTTTTCTACTGGAAATTCAATGAACACCCTAATTTGTGCATACTTGAAGATTTATCTCCAGAGAAACTCAGATTTTGGCTTGTACAGGCATTTTTATTGTGTTGAGTACATTAATCCTTGCAGACAAACTTGAATTTGAATTCTTAGAGGGAAACAAATTTTCCATACTATTCCTTTCCTACTTATGAGATAGTTTGGTTGTGCTTGTTAAATAGATGATTCTTTCATACTGTTAGGCTACTAGACTGGAGGTCTTCTGGAAAGTAAATTGATCCCTTCACTCTTCAGGGTAGAACAGCTTTCCATGTTTGTGACTCACTGACATCTTCCAATGTGAAACTTGTCCTACTGTGGATCTCCTATATCAATTTCTGTGTTTTAGAAAGAATACATGGTATAAAAAATCCAATTACATGAATGTATGTTGGGAGTTACTAGTTTGATTAGGACTAGAAATCCTGGTGATTGCCATTGGCACATAGATAAGGTGAATGAAAGCAAATTTGTGGTAATAAAGAACACCATATTACACGTGGGCTTTTTTTTTTTTTCACTGAAGAAAGGTCAAATAAATTAGAACCACCACAGTTATTTTGTACTGACTACTCTTCATCTCTTATTACAATTTTGCTATTGGTAGTCTTGCTCTCATGTTGAGATCACTGAAGAAAAATGAACTTATCTAATTTCTTTGGAAAATATTCTTGACTGAAAGGGATTTGTTAGCTGTAGTCTCAAACTTGGCTGTGTTGCAGATGATGCAGTCTATATTGATGGTTACCACATTCTAAGTATTGTATGAATTCTGTGCTTTTATTTTGCAGCTGTTTCAAGATCACTATAGGAGAAGAGTCTAGAAGTTACCTGTATTTTGAGAGACATGGTTTTGAGAAACGCCATTTGCTAGAATAGTAACTCATGTATCTGTAGAATTACTTTAAAGTGTGTATGACAAAATATGATGTTTTAGAATTAAAATACAGAGAACAGAACACAAGAATTGCTTACAGCACAAAATTGATGATCATGGAGCAACATATAGTACAGGAAGAGTAATGTAACCTCAGGGACTGGTGGAGTGAAATTGGTAAACCTCTGTAATGCAATATGCAAGGATCAATTACAGCAGAAAACATGTTGAGAATTGAAGGTTTCAGTTAAGTGGCAATTTCTGAATTTAACTTGAAAACACAGGCTGTAGATTAAGATATGGTCATATAGTAACATTGATATAACTGATTTATCTGTCTAGTTAATAGATGAAAACTTTTTTTTTTAGATTTTTTACAGATTTTTTTTTTTGTGTGGGGCATAATGTTATCTTAAATTACACTATTGTGAATATTCTAATGGAGAAATATTAGATATTAATGTTATAGTTATCATGACTTAAAGAGATAAGTAAGGCAAAGTTTGGAGAGAAACACACTATCTACTGCCAGGCTGTCAGATTTAGTAGAAATGAGACTTCAGATTTACTGCATTTCCTCAGATGTCAGAAAGCTTGTGTGCATGAAAACCTGTGTGTTCTTACAGCTGTAGAAGTTTGCTTAAGAACAGACATGTGAATGACCAATAAATAAGATAATATAAAGGACTAAGTGTACAATACCAGATAGATTAGTAGGATTATTTGGAAATTATTATTTAGATGATATGCAAAGTAAGATACAACCAAATTAAAGATTAAAAACACCTGTTGAAAAGTGTCATCTTTTTTCCTATATTTTCTTCTTAGTGGGGTTAGATGTGCTAAATGTAAACCCACAAACAGTCTGTTTTCATGGTTTAATTTCATGTTGTTACATGAGAAAATATGCATGCTAAGTTTCATCGTTGCATAATATCACTTATTAAAATATTTTTTATGAATTGCTTATAGAAGATTTCAATTTAGGAAAGAGAATCTAGAGTTATTCAGTTCATTAGAAAAGTTTGATTCAGATTTCATTACATGAAAATAAAACAGTAAAAGGAGGAAACCAGGCACTTGAAAAAAAATATTTGCTTTTTTCTGTCCTAGAAACAGCTGTGAAAATCACCTGCTGTTACACGACTCCATGAGCTAATAGGTGAAACTTTTCACAATTATTTTCAATTGTGATGTCAGTTCTCAAGAGTACACTGATGCTTTCCTGATGAATTTTTCTCACAAACAGTACCAAATTTAATTGAGTTATCAGCATGTTTATTGACATAAGTATCAAATGACTTTATCTACATTAATTGGCTAGTCCAACATTCTTAGCTTGTCTGCTTCCCTGAGTATAAAACCAGACCTAATATATCTTGTGTCTAACCTTTATAATGTCAACTGAAAGTGACAAGCACTATGACACAACAATACACAGATGATATCTGTATGGTTTCAGTGTTTTAGTCCATTTTAAATTCCCAGTTACAGATGCNGCAGGGATCAGCTCATGAGGTTTTCCAATGGAAGAACATCTCCAAATCTCATGGTGGTTGTTCCCTCTTTTATCCTCCACTTTTTCTGCCTACGTGACAAATCCCGTGCTAGCGTGCCAAGCAAGCATCTCCTGAGATGGCTATCTGCCCATGGAGATGAGTACCACACAAAAGAGAGTTCAGCGGTTATTGAGCTGCAGCTTATCTCTCTTTCGTTGCCCCAGGACATGCCCATCTGCTTGTCCCTTAGACAAAGGATTTTGCAACTCTTGCCCAGGACTTGCTTGGACATGTTCGGACATGTTCATCAGCAAACTTTGAGGCAGTGGTATAAAATAATAGTCTCTTACAGCCTCTGAGATGGAAGCTAGCAGCAGGTCTACAGGTGTTTTAGCACAATGGTGCTGTGAGCATCATGCTTACCATGCTGCATTGACTATAGATGACATTTCTAACACAGAGAAAAATGACAGTGTGTGTTTCTTGTCCCCAAACAGTTTAGAATCTCAACTGGATTTACTAGAAAGGTTTCAGGATAAGATATGTGTAGTACCCTGAACCCTACTCTGACTATAAGCTATGCTCTGCCTCCAGTGTATTACAACTATTCCAGACCAACAACTCATCTAGAAAATTTACAGTATGGTAGCTATTTAGTATTTGCAGCTTGAAACACCTGTAAATATGTAGTGAAACAGTATGGAATGGCTTTGAACTCTGGAATGCTTCTAGATGAAGCCAGTGGCGGCATCTAAATCACATTTGGTGTGAGAAAATGTGGAAAGCAAAGCCCCAGAAATGCTCTGGGCTAAATGAATACCATTGCACTTTCCTGCAATTTAGCAAGTGCTCTCACCTCTGTTTGCATATTCTTTTTGTCTACATTTCACAAGGAAGATCTGGGGAAATGTTCATTATAAAGGCACCCAGGTATAGTCTGTACCAAGTTCTTGAGATCATAGAATCATGAAATGGTCTGGTTTGAAAATGACCTCAAAGATCATCTAGTTTCAACCCCCTTGTGATGGACAGAGTTGCCAAACACTAGACTAATCTGCCCAGAGCCACATCCAGCCTTGCCTTGAATACCTCCAGGGATGAGGCATACACAACCTCTCTGGGCAACCTGTTCCAGTGCACCACCACCTTCTGTGTGAAAAATTTCCTCCAAACATTCAACCTAAATCTCCCCTGTTCTAGTTTAAATCCATTCCCCCCTGTCCTATCACTGTCAACCTGTGTAAACAATCATTCCCTCTCCTGTTTATACACTCCCTTCAAGTATTGGAAAGCCACAATGAGGTCCCCCACAGCCTTCTCTTCTCCAAGATATACAAACCCATTTCCCTCAACCTTTCCTCATAGGAGAGGCGCTCTATCCCTCTGATCATTTTAGTGGCCCTCCTCTGGACCCATTCCAAGAGCTCTGCTTGTGCTGGGGGCCCCAGGCCTGGATGCAGTACTCCAGATGGAGTCTCACAAGAGCTGTGTAGAGGGGGACAATCACCTCCCTCACCTTGCTGGGCACCCCTTTTTTAGTGTAGTCCAGGATATAATTGGCCCTCTGGGCTGCAAGCGCACACTGCTGGCTCATGTCCAGCTTCTTGTCCACCAGGACTCCCAAGTCTTTCTCTGCAGGGCTGCTCTCCAGGAGTTCTTCCTCCAGTCTGTATAAATAACTGGGATTGCCCCGGCCCAAGTGCGACACCTTGCACTTGGCACTGTTGAACCTCATTAGGTTCACATGGGCCCACTTCTCCAGCCTGTCCAGGTCCCTCTGGATGACTTCACTTCCCTACAGTGTATTACTCAGCTTGGTGTCATCTGCAAACTTGCTGAGGGTGCACTCAATTCCATTGTCTATGTCACTGTTGAAGATGTTGAAGAGAACTAGTCCCAAGACTGACCCTTGGGGGACACCACTCATGACCGGCCTCCAGCCAGACATAGAGCCATTGATCACAAGCCTTTGGCTGCGACCAGCCAACCAGATCTTAATCCGTCAAATCATTCAAATCCATACATCTCCAATTTAGAGAGAAGGATGTGGTGAGCGACCATGTCAAAGGCTTTGTACAAGTCCAGGTAGATGACATTTGTCGCCCTTCCCCTGTCCACCGATGCCATCACTCCATCATAGAAGGCCGCCAGAAGCCATGCTGGTTGTCTTGGATCACCTCTTTGTCTTGTATGCCTTAACATGGTAATCAGTATCTGACTTGTTACACAGTTACAGTGGGATAGAATCTGCTCCTCTCACCCACACCTAGAGGATCAGGGTCCTGGCAGACATGGAGAGCCTGGCCACCAGTGAAGACCTAGGCAAAGCATTTATTGAGCACCTCAGCTTTTTCCATGTCCGAAGAAGCCAGTTCTCCATTCTCATTAGTCAGAAAAGGAACACTCTCCTTGGTCTGTCTCTTCCTACCTATGTTCATGTAGAACCCCTTATTATTATTTTTGACATGTCCCAGCAAGTTCAGCTCCATCTGTGCCTTGGCTTTCCTGATCTTATCTTTGCACATGCAGATGACATCCCTGTATTCTTCCCAGGCTACACGACCCTGCTTCCACTTCCTGTATACCTCTCTTTTTCCTCAGTTTATGCTGCAGGTCCTTGCTCAGCCATGCTGCTCACCCACCTTCTCTGCTTTATTTCTTCTGCCAGGAGATGGAGAGCTCTTGCTCTCACAGAAGGGTGTCCTTAAAGAGCTTCCAGCTCTCTTCTGTTCCTATGCTCTTAAGAACAGTTTCCAGGAGATCCCATCCAGTAGTTCCTTGGGCAGCCAGAATTTTGCTCTCCTGAAGTTCAGGGTCCTGACTCTAATTTTTGCCAGGTTTGCACTCCTCCAGATCACAAACTCAACAAGGGCGTGATCACTACAGCCCAGGCTGCCTCCAGTCTTCTAGAAAATTCTGCTTATTTCTAGGGACAGGTGAGCTGAAAATCTACCCTTAGTATTATTTCAAAACAATCATCCTTACTGAGTAATGAGAACTACCAATCTTCTAATGGCCCACTGATTATTATTTAGTCCTCAGCTTGCTTGGTATTTATTAGTGTGTAACCATGACTGCGCTCTTGAGAGAAAAAGAAAAGTTATTGCCTAAAATATGTGCATTACCACAGGATGATGAAGAATTTTTTGTTTTGTATTTTGATTTGCCATTACATTAATTTTAGGCATACAGTGACTTCATTTGGGTTACACTGCTGTAAACTAAGGCCAGATAGGGAAAGGTCAGGAGTTTTGTTTTCAGAATTTAGGTAGTAAATCTGCTATAGTAATTATATCTACACATATATGTGCCTTTATTTGTACAAATATAATTACAATTTGTACATGAAGCCATGGTTCACTGTATATAATTTCCCTCTGTACTTGAATTTGTCTGAAATCATAAATATAACCTCATGGATCATAAAATCCCTTCAGCAGAAAACATTAGATTTATATATTTAAAAATCTACTTTTTTTTTTTCCTAGGATATTGTTAGCTAGCATGTTTTCCCAATGTTATTCAATACAATGAAACATTAGTTCTTCCTAAATACTTCATAATAGCCACTTTTCCACCAGGAAATTTGTTCCTTTGACTGTTCTAAAAGAAGTGAAGGCACAAAGTTCTACTTTGCATCCAGATTTCTAGACAGTTTCTCTTTCTGAGCTCAAAATTACCATAAAGTCATTTGATCAATCTACATTTCAAACACGATTAGAGAGATATAGATTTACATCTGTCACTATTACAGAGTTATAATTAGCCTCTTTTGAATGCCATTGCCTAGACACATCTGACAGTTCATTGGTAATGTAGAGGACTGGAGAACACTGTTAGTAAAGAATGCTCCAGAGACAAACTAATAAATGACACTTTATATTAGAGTTAAGGAAATACTTGCGTTATGTAATTGACAGATTTCCTGGGATTGTGCTGGAAGGAAAGCTAGCTATGCACCTGTTGAAGAAAGAAGGCATTAAATAGTGTTTTCCACTAGGACAGGTCTATGCTGTATACAAATATTTCCTGCACTGTATGTTGGAACGGGGTTTAAAACATGGTTGAGATCTTTTACTGAAGCCAGGTTTCAGTAGATTTTCTGTTTTCTTTTAGTTGTTTTTTATTTTATTTTATTTTATTTTTTATTTTTTGAAAGACTGAAGGAGAGTGACTTTGCCAGCAAAGACCTGAATGGAAGAGGATGAAGGCTGAAGAAAGAAATTTCAGAGTCTCTGGTATGAGGCAATCAGGACAATGTGCTAGGTTGTATACTTGAAATTGCTTTGTGACAGCGACCTGTTAAAATCCTGGCACTAATTGAAGGGAGTATTTAATTAGTTCCCTTGCTTGTTGTTATTCTAATACCAACATTCAACTTACGCTAGAGCTTCTCTCATATGAAGTATCCAAAGCCATACAAATGCAGATGATTTCTGGAGAAAATTCTTCTTAGTTCTAGGGGAAAAAGCAATGTTTCAGGCAAAGTAAGGTTTTGCTCTAACAAATGTTAAAGAATGCTTCAGTCTGAAGCACTTGATCGTGATGATTTTCGGCTGTTGTGGGCAGAGGAAGCTAGCTGTTACACTGCATTATGAATATTCTGAAGATGTTGTACGTTTTAAAATGAAAAAAAAAGTTTTAAAGGGTAAGATGAATGGGCTGTCAGTCTAAAAACAAAGGGGAAACTAAATTTAAAGTTGGACACAGTTGTGCTAGACAGTTTTATGCCAAAACATTGTAATATTAGCACTGAAAGGAGAGCCACAGGCAGCAGAGGGTAAGGTGGTAAACTTCAGCCTTATGGTAGTGAATTTATCCCCACTAAGGGAGTTTGTGAACTAAATTTATTGGGGGAAAAAAAAAAAAAAAAACAACTACTGGAAAGGATTCAATTTGTAATTGAACCAGAGGAAAAAGTATTCATTACAGGCTTAAAAAGGGGTCATGGTATGGTGTTGCTGACTTGGTTCTCTCCCTGTTCTGTCCAGGGTCCATTTGATCTCTTAGGACATCTTCCAAGGCTGGGGAAAGCTACGGTCATGAAGGACAATGGTACTTTTTGCTCATATACTGCCTTTTTACCTGTGATTGAGGCTAAATAAAAAAAATAGAGTTTGTGTGCATGTGGGGATTTCCAGAGAATGGGAACAACATCTTACCAAATGTCTGCTGGTTGTCCAATGTGAGATCTGACTCAGCGAGATATCTCTCAGCCTAAGCTACCTCCCTAGAGGAGGTAAGGAATACGAGCATAAAAGCATGCACATACAGAGGAGTAATGTGCACTTGAGTAGATGTCATGCTGTTTTTTTTGTATCTCTTTGTTGCCATATAATCTAAAATAAGTAAATACATGAAGAGCACATACAACTGTGGCTGCCATTACTAGCTTAGCAGTGGCCCTTAAATAGTGAAAGTCCTTAAATAGTGAAAGCCATCTCAATCCAGTAAAATCACACTGGATTTTTAGTTGCTTGTGGTACTAAGAATGTGATAAACTTTCTCTCTATGCAAGCTGATGCAGTACTTCTGGTCCTAAATACAATCTTTCTCTGAATTATATTCAATAAGAAATACTATGTATTCTACATATTGTTACTTGGTTTACCCATCACTTTATTGTTTTCATCTACTATGAAATATTTATAAGTGAGGAAAAGGCCTGCTGGTTTGCTTTCCTGAGGCACTGGTAGAAAACACAAGGGTCATCATTGCTGACAGAATGTTGCATGTAAACGTTCTAACTGTGAGAAAAGCGTAGGAAAACTTAAAAACTCCAGACGTTTAGTATCTTTTTCTTTTCAAAAATGAAATTATAAAGATTCGTATTTTTTCCTATAAATATTATTAATGTAACATATAAGTACCTTCACATTCAAATTCTTCAGTATGTTAATATGTTGAACATGTTGCCAATATTTAATCTAGCCTGGCCATAAATATATAAAGATGAAGATTTGACATGAAATGCAAGTTGTACATGTATGTAGTGGTACTCCGCAAGGATAACTGCTAATGAGAAGGAGGTATGTTTTTAAAACCCCTCCATAATTGCTGTTGTTGGGACAGCAGCATTCTGCACACAGGTGGGCCCATTCTTGTGTTAATGTGTGCAACAGAGCTGTATTACACCACACAAGTGAGGTAATGTTGAAAATTCAAGAAACCTTATAAAAATGGTAGAAACAAGAGAACATTTTATAAATAATGATTTGGCTTGTTTTCAGTTTTATTTTCACTAAGGTCACTGGATCACTAAGTGCCAGAAAGCAGTCACCAGCGGCGTGTTCTCTGAGCAGTACTTTAATGGCTTTTGATGTTCCTTATATATTTTTTAAAGGTTCCCACCTCATTTCACTGTTTTCATTATGGTAAACTGATGTATTAGCACAATTTGAGATATATCAAATCATTTAATTTTCTAATATTTGTGCACTGCAAGAGCTGATACAATTCTGATCTGCCAAATTATACATTAAAATAAATATTACTGAAGACAGTTCAGGAGGGATTTAATCCCCTTTAGCATCACCTCTCCTTTCACTATCAAAATGTTGTCAACTTGCTCTTCTAAATTACTGTTAGAACCTTGAAATCTCTTATTTCTGATTTTGTAGAGAAGATGATAATTTTTGTTTCTTCTCTGAAGGGAGTGTTATCAACAGGAGTGGGGATGACTGTGTGGGTTGATATTGATAAGACAAAGCGGAATGGTTTGAAACTAAAGCAGGGGAGATTTAGGTTAGATGTTAAATGGAAGTTTTCCACTCAGAGGGTGGTGACACACTGGAACAGGTTGCCCAGAGAAGTTGTGGATACCCCATCCCTGGAGGCATTCAAGGCAAGGCTGGATGTGGCTCTGGGCAGCCTGCTCTAGTGGTTGGTGACTGTCCACAGCAGGGGGGTTTGAAACTACATGATATTTGAGGTCCTTTTCAAATCTGGCCATTCTATGATTCAGTGATTCTCTTGCTAGGAAAGGAAAGAACTCTGGGTGATACTGAGACAGTGAATGAGTGGAGAGGAAGTAGAAAGAAAGTTCTGAAATAGTTTCAGAAGAATAAGTGGAAAGAGAAAGTATTTATAATTACTCTTTAGCAATATTGCTTATAATTAAAACAGAAAATGTATGGAACATAGTGACAAATGGCAAAAATAAGCAAAAATAGAAACTCTTTTACAGAAGTCAACCAAGCAATACCTTCTGGTCTTGAGAGGCAGCCTGGAATTACTTATCTTTGATTGAAGAAAAATACGGATAAATGTATCTTCAGTAATTACATTTCTTTATCAGAATAAATGACAAATGGACCTTGCATGGGTTGTAGGTCCTGATCCCGTAAACTAATAGCAACTTGGCTATTTTGGTATTTCAGATGTTTTGCAAGATTAACATATTGCCATAGGTTGATGCATAATCATAGCCTTCAGCTAAACCCTTTCTCATTAGTTCTACTGGTGTTTGTGAAGCTTGTAGTTGGTATAAATCTACAATGGCACTAGCACTGTTACTTGGGTATTTCAGCATACTAAGAACTTGGAAAATACAGTTGTAACTTTTTAAAATCACAGCCCATTTCTGCTTTTGTACTCAATAATTATTTTTACTGCATTTTTCTTATGATATAAAATGCCATTGCTATTAAAGTATTTTTCCATATTCATGCAAACTGTAAGGCTGAAGAAGTCACAGCAGAATCCTGCACAAATTGACAGAAGAATGGGAATTATCACCAGCATTCTTCTTGTAGTTTCATTGCTTTCTGCTGGTCTGAAGGATTCATTTAAGATATTCATTCTTGATTTCAAACATCCCATATCCTCTATCTTTTTCATCATGGCATGTAGAGGCACAGAGCAATGAAGAGCCAGAGCCTGAAAACTTCCTGTAGGAAAGAAAAAACTGTATGTGCATGTTACATGAGGCAGTAATATAGGCTCTGAGTTTCAAGCACGTTGAAACACTAATGCCCTTACATATAGGTTAACATTACAAATAGGTCAGGGCTATGTGTAAAGGGGAGAATGACATTTCTCCAAGGACAGATAGTATTATTTATAATAGAGTCCCTGCAGTTTTCAGTGATAATATCATCTGTTTACAGCTGATTGAAACAAGAAGTTGAGTTCGTCTGATAAGGTCTTGAGGCTTGGGTCCAAGCCAGATCTTCTCACCAGGGCTGTAGTACTGCTTGTTGCACTCTATCTAGCCAGGGAGTTACTGAAAAAATGGGTGCAAGTATTCATAGGTAAAAGCTCGCTTCCATGGCAAAAATTTCACTAACATTAATGATTCTAAGATCTCTCCCCTACTGTGAGGTTTATAATAACATCTGTACAGGGCACAGTTAAAATAGAAGCCTACATTAATGCCAGAAATGTGACATTGCCTGGACTTCATGAAAGGCTTAATTTTATTTTCATTTGTGAAGATTATGTCTGTTAAGACAGCCCCTCATGTTTAAAACCAATTCTTTTATTATGACCATGTTGATTTTCCAGACAGTTTTATGCTATGGACATTGTGGACAGAACAGTGACTAAAATACTTCTGATAATGAAACATTCAGTAGTATAAAAAATAACTGATCTCAAAGTGGGAAGACATCCAGCTACAGATTTTTTATAATTAAAAGTACTAACAGTGTTATTTTTTAGATGTCAAATACATATAGCCTGACAGAAATGCTAAGGAACTGGAAGTGCATGTGTGGTTTGCTGTGGTGACCTGAATATAAAAATGCATCCCACCACCACCACCACCACCACCACCTTTTTTTTTTTTTTTACTCTGTTTATGTAATGAGAGAAAATTACAGAAAATATATAGTGTAAAAAAAAAAAAAAAAAGAAAGGAATAAGAATAAGAATAAAAATAATTAGAGAGAAAAGAGCCAGCAGCGTGTAACTGCACCCTGGAAGGCCAATGGTATCCTGGGCTGCATGACAAGAGGAGTGGCCAGCAGGTTGATGGATTGTCCCTCTCTGCTCTGCCCTTGTGAGGTTTCAACTCTGGGATCCCCAGCATAGGAAGGATGCAGATCTTTTGGAATGACTCTGGAAAAGAGCACAAAGATGCTCAGAGAGCTGGAACACCTCCCTGTGAAGACAGTGTGAGGGAGCTGAGCTTATTCAGCCTGGCAAAGGTTCAGTGAAGACCTCACTGTGGCCTTCCAATACTTAAAGGAAGCTTATGAACAGTAGGGAAATCAACTTTTTATACAGGTAGTCAGTGATAGGGCAAAGTGGAATGGTTTTAATCTAAAAGGGGAGTTTTAGACTTAGGGGTAAATTTTTCATTCAGAGAGAGGTGAGGCACTGGCACAGCTGCCCAGAGATGCTGTGGATACCCCATCCCTGGAGGTGTTCAAAGTCAGACTGGATAGAGCCCTGGGCAGCCTGATCCAGTGGGTGGTGACCAGTATATGGCAGGGGCACTGGAACTACATGATCTTTGATGTTCCTTCCAAGATGAGACATTCTGTGAATGGTTCTATGATTCTATGATATTCCCAAATTGACCTTAGTAAATGTGCGGTATTGCACCTGACAGGGATCATCAAGGCAGCATCTCTGTCACCTGGGATCGTTCCCTGTATGCATGTTGCCTCATGCCTTTCCTTCTCCCTTCCCCAGCATCAGCTGCTCTGGAAACGCAGAGAGAAATGGTTACCCCAACCGCAAGAACTATGGATAATACGTAACATTAAAAACTTAATTTTCACCGAACTCCTTTGTTTCATTCCCATACAAGAGAAATAGCTCTTCACTTTTCTGCCAGGTGTGCGCTCACTCTTTTCAGGACAGCTCCAGGCACGCATACCATCCTCCTCACTGAGGGGCCGGCAGCGGCTCGGTGCCGCGCGTGGCCAGCAGGGGGAGCCCGCGGCTCACCGGGTCCGGCACAGGGACCTCCCGACGGGGAAGAGGGGAAAGCTGTCCCCAGAAGCGTGTTAGCTCTGTGGGTTAGTTGGTTATAATCTATAATACATCGGTTCTTCTCTAGAACTATAGCGTAATTTTACTTTTTTCTTTTGTTTCTTAATGGTTTCTTTCCTCTTAACGGAGTGCTCATCACAATGTTATTAGAGTGCTTGTCTAGACAGGGGAATCATAATAATTCTATCTCCTGTTTTTGGCATGTATAAGCTGCGATTCTAGAGGGCTTTAGACGAAAAGGTTGATTTAAAAACAAAACATCGAAAACACCTGCATGCATTTACTTAAATACTTGGCAAAGGAATATGCCTTCCATCTGTCAAGATAGACTTGTGAAGGTCCTTTAGATCCAAAATCTGTGACTGAAGTAGAAAACAAATGAACAAACAAGATCCCTGAAAAATGGTCATTATTCTACTGAGCTACCTTGCAGTGGAAGATGTGTATCTGCCATTAGGTATTTTGGCACACACTTGTCTAGCAGACCAAGATCTTGAAGCTGACATGAAGTTTTAGCAGGGTGCAGAGGAACATCAGAGTGCTTGCAACAACCTGTGTTACCAAGACACACTGCAGCATTTTGCATAGACAGATTCAGACTTTATCCTCAATACTCAAATACTTGTATCGTTATGATTTGGCCGAGAAATGACTAGGAGTAGATGACTAGCTGTCTGGAAACCATATGGTCATCTTTCTGCAAATTAAAGGGATTACATTTGAAATCAAGTCTTTTACATGACAGTAAAGGAGAATGCACTATGCAATTGAGCTCTCACCATATCAGTACTGACCTGTCTTCCTACTGGGTTCAGCTAGTCTCTGTTTGTCTAATCTCTGAGACAAACATGATTCTGCTTGACATCTTTTCATGATATTACCACCTGAAAAGATCAGTCACGCAAAAATTGAAAACAGATTACAAAACTGCATTAGAGGAGGAAGTACTTCTTTTTAAGAGCTTATAAGAGAACAGACCTAGCACTGAAGATGTAATTTCCTGTCTCTTCTGGTGGGATACATTCTCCTCCAAAGCAACTTCCATTCTATTATCTGCTGGTTTTGATGTTAGGGACTTAGGCTGCTTCTCAAGTGAGACATCAGTAGTGCATGGTCAACAGTGTGAAGTGTAAAAGAGAAGTCTGAGAGGATAATAAGTAATGCTTGTATTGTTCTCAGCCATTGGTGACACTGATAATGACTTTCTTGATGAGTATAATCTTACCAGCTAGAGTCAGTCTCGATTCAACAGGTCTGGGTTCTTTATGGGCCTACTAGGGATAAAAGCTATGACACACTGGGTATTGAGGAATGATGTAATCAGTTTGATCTTTAACATGTCAATCAGTTATGTACTTGTAGGAAGGTAGGGAGAGAAAATGCTTTCTGTGAATTTTGGTAATACTGTGATAGGCGCTGTTTGTCACTCTTTCATGAAGCAGCAAGAATTTGGATTGTCTAAAAGGAAATTGTTGAGAACTTGAGTGAATGTGCTGACAGTGGGGAGTACTGGTGGACAGATAACAATGCTCAGTCCATGATTTCCACTAAGGCTCTTCTCTTTTGCTCATAAACAGCAATGAAACCTCATTTCTCATCTTTGTTATTGTTCCAATGTCTCCTAATATGTAACATATTCAAATTCCACAAACAAATCATTCAGTAGCTTTGAGCACAAAGTGTTGACAGAAGGGACTTCTCAAATTAATGATTTGTTTTCCATCAGTACCTCTGAAACTCAGTACCCTAACCACGATTATGATGCAGGCAAGAACATATTATTGTGCTGCCTGAGATTTAAGTTTCATCTGTATTCTGATGTCTTGAATTTTTGAACAGCGATGTTTTATATGAGATCAAACTGTGTGGTACAGTCAACATGCCTGATGGACAGGATGCCATTCAGAGAGACTGTTTAAGTCTTTAGGCTTGAGCAGTGGGACCAGGAGAGTCTCATGAGGTTCAACAAATCCAAGTTAAAGGTCTCTCATTTGGGTCAAGTCAACTCTTGCTATCAGTACAAGGTGAGCGATGAAAGAATTGAGCACAGTCCTGTAGAAAAGGACTTGGGAGTACTGGTGGATGGACATGAGCCAAGAATGTGCCCTCACAGCTCAGAAAGCTGACCATATACTGGCTGCATCAAAAAAAGCACGGCCAGCAGAGTGAGGGAAGTGACCCTGCCCCTCTACTCTACACTGGTGAGATCTCACCTGGAGTACTGTATCCAGATGTCCTCAGTGCCGGAGAGATGTGGTTGTGTTAGAGCACATACAGTGGAGGGCAACAATAATGATCCAAGGGATAAAACACCTCTCCTACGACAACAGACTGAGACACTGGGACTCTTCAACCTGGGGAGGTGAAGGCACTGGGAAAACATGGTAGCGGCTTTTCAGTATGTAAAAGGGGGCTGTAAGAAGGGTACAGACTCTTTAGCAGATTCTGCTGTGATAGAACAAGGAGAAATGAGAGAACGTGAGAGGAGATTTAGACTGGATGTAAGGAAGAAGATTTTTTTACAATAAGGGTGATGAGACCCTGTAACAGGTTACCCAGAGATGTGGTGAATGCCCCGTGCCTCGAGATACTCAAGGTTAGGCTAGACCACACTCTGGGCAACCTCATCTAGCTGCAGATTTTCCTGTTTGGTGCAGAGAAGTTGGACTAGATGTCCCTTCTAACTCAAACAATTCTATGATTCTACAATTCTATGTATTCTGTGGGACCTAATTTTGGTGGAATGAAGAGTGAGTGATGTGGTAAAAGGATGCATTGAGAAAGACTGAGGAAAAGAAATTTAAACAGAAAGTAGAGAGGAAGCAGAGAGAATGGAATAATTTTAAGACAGAATTCAATGGAAAGTAGTAACTACACTGATGTTCTATTTTTTGATAACTCACATATTAACAGAACCTGATGAAACATAAACAACATGTGTAATTTGGTTCAAAAAGTGAGAACAACAATATGAATTCAAAATATTAATGATGCTACAGTTTCTCCAGCACTTCCCAGTCCTGCAGATCTTTCTACCTGCTTCTACGGTACTCTACAAGCGCTGATGCCCTCTGTGATGCCTGCAAAGCAGTCTTACTTTGGATTCTTAATTACCTTGTGATTTTGAAACTGTGAGTGTGTAGATAGGTAGTATCTAGGCTATTAAATAGGTTAGTTAGAGTCATGGTTTGGAATCCACAATAGAGAACTTACAGAAGCTGTCTAAGGGTGGAAAAAGCAGGGCTGCATCAGATATCCCCACCCTCTGCACTTCTTTCCTTAAGGTCCACCTATGTTTGACCTTGTCTTTTACTGGTGAACTTTTGGGTTCCCATTCCTAACACACTACACTGGAGAGATAACATGGGCCACTGTAAAAAATATATCTATATTTCCAGTCATATGGTATGGTCTCACCCACTTATGTAATGGTGTTTTGGGTGGAGAATTAACAAAACCTGAGTTCATGACATTTTGAATGGAGATATGTGTGCAGCTACAGGACATGAACATGCCAAGTACAGGATATTTCTTTAATACACTGTGGAATCTAAGGAGCCAGATCATATCAAGCAACAAAACTCCCCAGAGCTTTTCCTGTTTGGATCTGGATTTCATCTTCAAAGCTGTACTTAGGATTTTGATAGTTAAGGTTGAGCTCATTGTGCCACTTGTTTTAAAGTAATGGTTTTCTATTAAAAAAATATTATTGGCCAGATGGTACTTTTTATAAATTACAATAACACTGTTTTATAAATGACTACAAATCACTGTCTGAATACATGATACTGAACAAACACATTAATTTCATACTGAACCTTATAAAGGAGATGTAAAGTACTTTACTAAAGGTAATACTTGAATGCAGATCTGTCTAATTTCCTACTTTCTATTTAAAACTGTCTCTTGCTCTCATGTTCTGACATGTACTGCTCATGTAGAGTCAGTGCCACAAACTTAGCTCTTGCAGTGTGTCTTACCTGGGCAAGCACATCTGATAAATGTTCACTGGATGTCTGTTGAACCCAGACTCCAGGCAGGGCAAGAACTCTTGGTACTTTTAGAAAGAAGAATTTGCATTGCCACAAGTCACGTCCCTTACAGACTTCATCATTACACTAAAATTATTGTTGTCTGATGCAAAGAATGAGGTTTAGTTAAGTTAGAAAATACTTTCATCTCTGTTTTCTGAGGTAGGAGATTGTACTGAGCAGTGATCAGTTCTCAGCTGTAAGTTGCCAGCTCTTTTTTTAGCGTTAAAGCCGAGGGGCAAGAAATGAAGGACATATTAAGTAGTTTTTATGGGAAGTATTGATTATTTTTTAAATATGCAGATTTGTCACCCAATGTATGACTTTTTTTTCCAAGAGCACTGAGAACATATGAAGACATCTGGAGTCCTGCAAAACTGGTTGTTAAACATTTATCAGATGTAGGCCCAAACTTTCTTACACTTGGTCTTTAACTTTCAAAATGCCAGACCCAGAAAATCCTTCAACATTATTTTCCAATGAATTATACAATGGCAGAACAGGAGATAAAACCCTTAACAACTAGTTGTGATCCTTTGCCAGGTCATAAGACCTCCACTTGCCCCAGGAGCCAAGGTTAATATTTATTTATGCCCCATGGCAGTAGTTTCAAAGGTGTTGATCCCATGGATTAATTGCTGCTTTAAACTGGCAGTTAACAGTTTAAACAACATTTTTATTGGCATACAGTAGTTAAATGTCTGCTAGTGTGCTGATGGGTTTATGGTGATTAAAGTGAATTAGGAGTCTGTCTTTGAGTTACGCACTACTGGAGGCACTGGGTCATTTGAGTACCCTGGGTTAATGTATGTGAGATGTGCAGTAACTGGAATTAACACAGAAGAAAACATTTGTGTTTAAACATTTGTTTGTACCATGCCAAACCATTTTCTATTCTATTTATGTTAGGAAATGGAGCTCTTGGGCTACTGGTGCCCCAATGACCCAGTACCCTAGCATGCGTGGTCCTGAGGACACAGCCCAGGTTCTGCTATTGTACTACTCGTGTTCCATAGGATACAGCACTTTTCTAGAAGGAACAGTTGCCATGATACTGAGTCTGACACTTTACTGAGTGCATAAGGATTGCTGAAGATTCATCTGCAAAATGCATTACATTTACAAAGTAATAATAATTTTCAATACCACTATCAGTAGAGCAAACCAAAGATACTTGTAATCCAGTTAATTATTTACATTTTTACTGTTTGATGATTATGCATTTTGAGTGTGACTCGAAGCCGGAGATCTATGTTCTAACCATTTGCTATGGTTGTCTAACGCAGACAGTGTGGCTATTTCCACTCTTTGCAGGGAACCTCAACCTAGCAGTGACCACAACACCTACCCAGTGATGTTTCCACTCCTGTTTGGGACCTTAGGGTGCCTGAGTAGACTGTACAAATAGTCTGGAGGGAATTTCTGACAGGAATGTAAATCCCAGTGCTACAGTCGACGTGCACACTGCCGTCCCCAACATGAGTACTACTATATCTATTTTCAACTCTGTTGGAAAATACTACCTCTGACTACTATTAATGACTTGGTTACAGCAGGCTAATTAATGAGGAAAAACTGGTGATGAATTTATCTTCCTTTATAAATTATGAGAACATCCTAAATATAGGGTGAGTGAATCCTATCTTTAGGCTGAGAAGGGTGACCTGTAGTGTACTGAGACTATTTTGTGCAGCTCAGCCGGCATGCCTTGCTTCTGCATTTCCAAAGGGCTCTGCTCATGAACCATAGCTAGCCTTTTGACTCACTGACATTTATTTGTGTTGTCTGACTTTTTATTTCCTAATTAAAAATGGCATGTACAGATGGAAAGAGTCTCATTGACCTCTTAAAATAGTTTTGACTATTTGATAGAGGTTTCTAATTAGTTAACCACAAATTTTGGTATTAGAGGATGTTGCCAAAATGAAGCACAGAAAGTCAAACCTCTGCCTTGTATCCCTGGAATGTGAAACTAGAAGCTGTTTACAAAAATAAATAATAGGTGCAGGGCAAAAAATACTCTGTAAAAATATAATAGATTTTTTATTTATAAACAATCATCTCAAATAAGAAATAGTTGTAATTCTTAATTCCAGACTGTCTCCATATGCCTCTCCCTTCCAATGTCTACACTGCTGTTTACTTACCTTTGATACCCTCAGTTTTTCATGACTGATTCATGCCTTTTTTCTACTGTGATCTGGAACCTAGCTGCTGGGAATGAGCTAATACAAAGACTGTGCATATAGAAGCTGTCACAGTTCCAAATACTGTGAGATTTTAGGTACCCTGAAGTCCAATAGCCAGCCTTGCTATTGAAATATACTTTTAGTATTTGACTTAATTCCTGAAAATAATAGAATCCTTAGAGTTGGAAGGGACCTTTAAATGTTGCGTAGTCCAAGTCCCTTGCAACGAACAGGGACACCCAGAGCTAGATCAGATTGCCCAGACCTACTCAGACATCCAGGTGTCCAGCCTAACCTTGAGTGTCTCCAGGCATGAGGCATTCACCACATCTGGGCAACCTGTTGCAGTTTCTCAGCAAACCTCAGTGTGAAGTTTCTCCTTATCCTTAACCTAAATCTACCTTCTTTAAGCTTGTAACCATTTCCCCTTGTGCTAATGAGTCTGTCCCTTTCTTTCCTGTAGCTCCCCTTTAGATACTGAAAGGCTGCTATCAGGTCACATCAGAGCCTTCTCTTCGCCAAGCTGAATATCCCCAGCTCTCTCAACCTGTCCCTATTCCATCTCTTAGATCATATTTGTAGCCCTTCTTTGGACAGCTTGCTGTCCATCAGTACCCACAGGTCTTTAACCCCCGGCTTGTATTGGTAGTGGATGTTGCCTCAACTCAGGTGCAAGACCTTACACTTGAATTTGTTGAACATCATGAGGTTCTCCTGGGTCCACTGCTCAAGCCTGTCTAGGTCTCTCTGAATGGCATCCTGTCCCTCTGGTGTTTCGTTTGCACCACACAGCTTGGTGTCATCAGCAAACTTCTTGCGAGTGCACTTAATCCCACTGTCAATATAATTGAGGAAGATATTAAAGAATATTGGTCCCAACATTGATCCCTGGGGGACACCACTCGTCACTGATCTCCATCCAAACATTGAGCCAAATATACTTATTGTTCCACTTACTACATGTTATTAGAGTGTTTTCATTCAGATGAGGTTTCTTTATCTTCAAGGCTAGATTGCCTATCTATAACTTATGTATTGGTTGATATCAGTAGTAACTGTAGCATTCCTTTTTTCATCTCCACTTCCTTCCTTACTACTTACCCTCTCCAGAAGGAGATCCCAAAAAGACGGGACTGTTGCAATATCATTAATCCTGTCTGATCCCGCTCCTCCTAGAGTCAAACTCTGTCTGGAGCTTTAAACTCAGTGAATTCTGAGAGTATTCATGGGGTTGAGTGTGTTTATTCAGGAAACATGTCTGAACCAACAAAGAAATCAGAAACCTCATTCACCCCTTGCTTCTCAAAAAGATGAGAGTCTGACATGTATACCTTTATTGACATACACAGCACAAGGATTTAAACCCACCTCTGGTAAATGGGACCAAACTCTCTACTCTGTCCTAGGCAGTGACAAAATTTCCCTCTTTTTTTGTTGCACATAAGGAAAAGATCTGAGCAACAGCGAGGCCTGTGGAGAAAAGACTTTCTAATGGCGACTGAGAGACAGAACTCTCTGGTGCGTGATGCTTAGGAATGATCTGTAAGTCTCATGTTAGTCCTGTGAATAGCATTTTGTTGCGAATATTGTCTTTTATGAGTGTAACAGTTATCTGTCCAATGTTCCTATGAACAGGGAGTTGAAGCACCTGATTCAAAATTTGCATTCTGTTAGGTAGTAGGGCTGTAGTCTTGTAGCACTTAAGCTGTAAGGACACATCTTAAGTTCCTAGCACGTAGAATCAGAAGAAATTTCATTTCATTGATAGACATTCAATTTTTACCAGTTTTCAGGATGACCTTCTGCATTTACATTTGCCTGGGGACTGTAATTTTTCCTTTCCTAGGCAGAGCTATCATGGTTCCTGCCTTTGTGGCCTCAGGAATAGATGTGCACATTGCACAGCACTTGAGGCTACATATTAAATAAAATCAGAAGCTGAAGATAACACACCAGTGACTTACTGTTTCTCTCCTGAAATTCTCCCTTGTGAGGAAAAAGACCCAAGTATAGTCCAGAGGCTAAGTAAGCTATTCAGCCAAATAATGCTATTTATAAATCCCTTCTACATAGTTGCATTTTCAATTCAATTTGCAACAGTAGTGATTTTGTTTGGATCCTGTTTTTAAGTTCATGTGAAAATTAAAGCATGAACCTCCAGTTATCCTGTCTGTGAGGCAAGCACTTCATTTACTGTCATGTTATGTGAGCAGAAGTGTACGTGTGTATGTGAAAACACGTTCACATGGTGTGGCTAAAAAGTGTTAGTCATATGAAATATTTATTCTAAATTTTGTAAACATATTTTTTTTCTCTTAGAATTTACCGTAGAAGGTCATTTGTGTTGGCCTTCTCCACAGCCATTTTATGTTAGATCATCTATTTTTATTACCTTCAGATAGAAGTGTCGTGTACAGTGTTTTAGTTAGTGAGAATCACTCCAATTTGACAAGTCTGGTAGCTGGTCTTTGAAAATGACTTGAGTGTCCTGAAAATGTAGAAGTTAATGATTAAACTTATCCAAGACCAAAAACGAAGAGGATGGTAAGAGTGCTCCTCTATCCCCCAATGTATGAGAACAAATTTAGCCCAATAAGTCTAGATGCTTTTTGTCTACATGTATGAAGTCAAAGATTTGCTGCAAATATAGGAACAACTTGTTTTTCTCATTTTTTCAGCAGCACGAAAATAAGTTTTCAGAAAACACGTAACTGCCTTCATTGCCATTGGTTTTGGAAAGAGTCTAAGAAATATTTTGCCCCCAAGAAGCCTCCCCACCTTTTTGTGAGACAAAATTCCCGCAGGTCATGGAGCATAACCAGTAGTTCAGACATTTCTGTGGTAAACCACCATGTTCTTTCAAGAGCTGATGCTTTTTGCCCTGATGTTAATCTTCCCAGCTGTTTACTTGTGCCCAGGTATGAAATCAAATTTTGGGACAAATCAAATTCTGGGCTGCAGTGTGACTCAGATCCCAGCACCGTACTCCTTTGAAGGAAGAGTCTGGCAGGCTGCACTATGTGGGATCATGCCTTAGGTATGCACATGTAAATATACAAACTTCAGTCCTGAGAAGCAATTTGTCTGAGATGACTACTAGCTTGTTCCCAGGAGAGCATGAAAAGAAAGCATGCAGGTAGTAGGGGAAAGTGGTATTGCATGGTAAGTCAGCATTCCCCACAAGCTTCTCTCAGTACTGTATGGATTCTGTATAGTCAGGGATGAGAGAACCTAATATTAAATGTCTTGTTCTGGTCTCAGCACTATGGTGAAATGGGACCAACTCCGCCACTCACTCGAGATACTATAGTAAGTAACCAATCAGACATATGGAACTTAAGATTACATTTTTTTCATTATAGTTTATATATTTGGAATGCAAAATATTAAGGAAAAAAAGAATTATTCTACTATGGAGCTATAGAGGAAAAAGCCTGCCTCTTGTACTGGTTAGCTGCTGCTCTGGAGTGACTTCCCTTATTCTTGGAGGAAGTCAAGTTGGAGTAACTTCAGTTAAAGTGTGTGACATGATGAAACTTTAATGCAACTCATCTACTGTAATAGCACATATTGCAGCAGGAATATAAAGAAACAGAAATAGATTTTGGTTTTCAAGAATTTGCATTTGAACTTTGAGCATGCATATGATTCTGTGACAAAAAACATTAAATTATTTTATTGTTAGATAGATGAGTAGGAACTGATATCATGTGAATGTAACCTTTATCTGGATATTGGCTCCATTTTCTTGTGCCTTGTAGGAGTGGTTGCATGGTCAGCTACAGAATTCTGTATAGCTGCTGAATAAACAGTACATATGTGACTAAATGGTCTGGGAAGTAAGCTTCTGCATCCGTCCCTTCACTGTTACACAGAAGAAAGAGTTCAGGGAATACAGAGCTAGTCATTGCACTGGAGGAAGTGGTCTTAGGAAAATAAAGTCTTTTAAATATATCCATGTTCCTGTGCTGTTTCTGGTTGAGCTACTGATATTCTGTGCAATCCTGGAAAAAACATTCAGATTATATCTATACTATTTAATACAGTATGCTGAAGAAATACCTGCAATGATTTTGACTGAATTTTTTGAAATTTATTTTCCTCACTTTGTTGATTTTTTTATGTGTTAAAAAAAGGTACCACATATATCAAGTGGTACTGTGGTAATAAATTACGTATCAAATGCAGTACAAGAAAACATTGAAACTCTTGTGGCAAGATAGTTTATTGTTTGTTTATTGTTCTTTCTATTTTGTTTTGGTTTTGGAAAGAAAACAATAAAAAACTCTGTAGGAATAGGGAGTTTTAGAAAATAACTACTGTTGTTATTTCTGAACCTTCTTTTTCTTAAGTATAATAGAATTCCTTAGAAAATTGTACTATGGATTTATGTGGCTGCAGACCTAGAAACAATTTTCTTTCTATATTTATCGTTGCACTTTTATCGTTCATGCAGGGGACAATGAATGAGTCAGGGAGGAATGTAAACCAAACCTGGTACCAAAGCAGCAGCCATAGAGCTTGTGTAGTTCCTCTGAAGCCAACAGAGGCGCTACCATTTCAGTCATTACTGAGTTCTTATGGGGATTCAGGTGCATCTCCACACAGTTCACTGGCCCTGTGCTCTGCCTTCCCTTTGGTCAGATGTTTCAGATGCACTACTTCACAATGAAGATGTGTCTCCTCACTGAGGGAGGCAGCTCACTTCTCTCTAGTAAGGAGTATTTTAGTGCAGTGTGTTGATCAGAGATGCTCCCACTGATGCATATGGTTCTGCCAAATCTCTCTGCTTCCCACCCACATGGGGCTTGGGGCTGGGGTTGAACCTGGCAATGACACAGATGCCAGGACAGGGAACACAGCAGGAGACAAACGTGCAAATGCCAGAGATGTTTGATAAGCCCATGCATATCCTGAGGATCCTTATGGCCTCTGCCCTTCCGAAGAGATGGCAGGGAAGGAGATGTTGCCCCAGGCCAGTGGAAGGGAGCCATACAGTAGTACCAAAGTGAGTTTGCTCTTCTGAGAGCCTTTCTTATCTGAAAAATACAAGTTTATGATTTGACTTTTCTATGTCTCTGTCTAAGTCAGTTGCTCAAATATCCCACAGAAAGTGAATGCAGCATTTGTGTGAGTAGAAGCATTTTAAAATGTGAACTAAGAATTCAGGAAGCCTTTTGTACACCCACCTTTGCCATTCCCTTTTTATCTGCTTTGAGGTCCTTTCATAAAGTTCTCTTTTCACTTTTAAAAACTCATCCATCATTACCATGTTGTTCACAGAGAATAGCTGTTTTTATTCTGAATATTCAGTCTTATCCTACAGGGTTTTTTCTTTTTTTCTTGAAGTTCTCTGATCTTATGTGAGCAAATATCTTGCAATTGCATTTCATAATAATTGCAAAGAGAGTGTAAAAAACCACAGCAGACCTGGCTCTGGAGAAATGTAAGAGCTGCTGCATGAGAGCAACAAAATAAGGTATACACAGTTGGTTTTCAGAAGCAGAAAAAGAGAGTGCGAAGGTGGACTAAGCAGTTTGGCGGTGAAAGGATATTTCACTAGCAGCAGCACTAGCATTGGTGTTTTGCCCTTTGCTTTGTCTTTCCTTTTTTTCTCTCTCTCTCTCTGTATTGGACTTGAAGACATTTTAAGGCAAACTAAGACTATCTCATTTCTCTGTTACAGAAGATATTTTTTTATTGTTATAAATGCAGTGCTTCTTTTCCAAAAGCAATAGCCTTCACCCCCAGTTTTGAGTAGAAAAAGCTTCTACAGGAGGAGGACAGATGCTTGGCTGAATAACCCAGGCAGTTCCTTCAGAATGAAACTGTGATAGAGATGACAGCTGTATGAGCACTGAGGATGCTTGCAGTCTGTATTCTTGCAGACTTCCTTGCAGGTAAAAGTCTTGCAGGTTGTATTTTTCCTTTTTTAAGTGATGAGTTATTCCTACTTAGAAAAGATTGCCAACTTTAGTGAGAAAAATTGTGCAAAGTGGCCTGCACAGGAGCTGGCTGACAGTTAAACAGCAATAGCAAATACTAGAGCAGGAACCTAGATCCAAATTTCTCCAAAGTTTAGGAATATTCTATTTTTGTTTCTGATCTGTGCATTCTGGATTTGTCTCTAGCAAATATCAGAGACATTATTTATGTATGACTTAGTTTCTTGAACAGTTACCACAACCTTTTTTTGAGGATGTTGCCCTGAGAATGTTTCTGCTTTTTGTGAGAGATCCCTGCAGAACCCACACAGACCTTCACATGGGCAGAAGTGTTTTGCATGTGATAATTACATGTGGATACAGCAGACAGTCTGGAATAGGTCGGCCTCTATACCTTGATGTTTTATAATTACTTAAGAAACCAAACAGAAAATTACTTTCCTTCAAAAGTTTCATTTTCTGTTGCTATTTGGCAGCCTTATTTCATTCTGTCCCATAAAGCACTCTCTGCAAACTCTGCTAAGGAAGTACAATTGCCTTAAAAAAGCAAAAGTATGTGAGAGTTAAATGTAACTTTTTTCCCATAAGTGTCATTCTCCTGGCTAAGAATTCTTTAATAGATACTCAGCAGCGGAGAACTGAAAGTATTTTTAATTTCAGTGCTTTGTATATTTACAGAGGGATTACAACAAACTTCTACACTTTATCTACATTTTAATAGGTCAGTGTGAACATATGAAGTGTATTAAGGTGGACTGCCTCACTTATTAAACTTACGTAAATTCGTCAAAAGCCCTCAGCAATTGTGTGCAACAGGGGCTGGAAAGTCATGCACGATTGAGGTCATGCATCCAGCCAGTTTGTAAGATGATCCCTCTGTACGAGCCATCAGCCATCCTTAGCGTAGGGGCGCACTCATACACGCATTCCTGTCAAGTCATCTTGTGAAAGGCTGCTTGCTTCCAGCTTGGCTTGAATGTGCAACCTTAATAAAACTCACTGAAGTCTGAGAGAAAATAGCAGTTCTGCTGCAGATAGTGTAGGGGAAAGAGACTGGGATATGCATATGCAGCTGACTAAAGCAGGCTACATGCTGGACTGTAACAGAGAGGAAACAATAAATCTTAATTACTATGCAATAAATATTCCCAATTTTAACTAAGGAAGCTATTCTCATAGTTAAATTTAAAAGAAAATAACAATTTATCCAAGTTTGATTACTGAAGTGTGCTTCTCCAGTCCTTTATTTTTTTTTCCTAGAGACTTTAAGAAAAATTAAGAAAAAAAAACAAAAGAGGAAGAAAAAGTTTTTCTAAGAGTGGGAAAGGAAAGTAATAGTAACATGTCAGTTTTCCTCTCCTTTGCTTTTCTGGCAGCACTCCTTGCTCATATAGGCTGTACCACTCAGCGCCGGGGTCCGGAAGCCAGTGGGAGAAGATTTAACCGGATTCAGCATGGGCAGTGCACCTATACTTTCATTCTTCCAGAACAGGACGGGAACTGTCGTGAAAGCACAACAGACCAGTACAACACTAATGCTCTTCAGAGAGATGCTCCTCACGTGGAACAGGATTTCTCTTTCCAGAAACTGCAGCATCTGGAGCATGTGATGGAAAACTACACACAGTGGTTGCAAAAAGTAAGTGTTTCCTTTTATCTTCTCACTCAGTGGCTGTTTGTTGTTGTTATTTATTATTATTCTTTTATGCTGGTGTAGTTCATAGCTTTTACGAGATTTTTTTTGAGAACTGAGATTTTATCTCATTTATGCGTAGGGGGAAAATTCCACAGTCAGTGTGCACTGTTCTAAGGGCATTGTTTTTGTGAACAGAATTTTATTTGCATTGCTGAAAGATGCAGTTTTTTAAAGCTTTATCTTGAGAGACCATGGATGTTTTGTGAACCAGTGTATACAAAAATCCACCAGAGACTCTAACGACAGAGCTTACCAAGTAGCCCTATAATCTCCTCTTACGGTTCACAGAGTCAGAGTAGATGTCATGCAGGATACCTGCTACTCTGACAGGAAAAGGGGACATTTGAAATAATCAGCACTTATACACACTGTGTTAAGAATATCTCTGCCTCTCCAGAAATAGATCCTGTAATACTATTCCACCCAGTTAATTGCTGGAAAGAAAGAAAAAAACATTTAGGCGTTCACACTTCTAAATCATCACAGTAAAACTTTTCTGTTGCACAGATTACACTGGACTTGAAACAGCCTGTTTTAATTTGTGTGTGTTCTTTCATGGAGAGGGAAAAATGAGGTGAAAGGTGTTGTAGTAACTTAGCAGAAGTAATGCTTTTAAAGAATTTGTGCCAGAGACCTGACCTCCCACTAAACTTTTTAGTATTCAGTGTATAAGCTGAAGATTGGTCCAGAAAATACTGAAATATGTAAATAACTACTCATGTGAGCACTCCTCGTTCACCTTAACAGGATTACTCACTGCAGCATAATTACATACACTACAGTATCTTGTCCATGTCTTGGTAATGAAAATGCCTTGGGAGAGTTGACAAGTAAAAATAAATAAATAGTGAAGCAGCCTTTGTATCTAGTTTCTTGTAAGAATACCATTCTTACTCTGACATTTTGACCTGCCAAAACTGAGAATATTGAGCAATTGGTGATGCAATTGGTCATGTAAAATGGCACAAACATTACTTCTGTATACAGTCCTTTGATGGATATGTGATTTAACTGTAACACAAATTCGTACTAAGAATGACAATCAGTGAAAACCTAGTGAGGACTCTTCTAGGTAGGCTACGGCTTCCTATTGGCATGTTTTGTCCAAACAGCATAGAGGACAGAAATATGTTTAAAAAAATGTAAACAACCCTCCCATCCCCCTGTCTACTAAAATCTTTCGAAAGAATTTTCTGATCTCTTGATAAATTGTGCTCTTTCCATGTCTGGCTCTAGAAGGAGAGAAATGACTACCTGTGAACATGTGACTATAAAACAAAATATAACCAAGCGTTTCTTTTTAGAACTACTTTCCTCAGTTTTTAATATGTTGGTCTGCTTTGGGGAATATAGGGCTGGAAATGAGGGGGCGTCTTTTGTAGAGTAAAGCATTTCTTAAGAATTTATTTTGCTGTACCTTGGGAGGCTGAGGCAAGCAGTGAGAGTAAAATTTGTGTTTATGCACACATGATTTTACTTGAGTAAATTGTCTGCTGAATCATGCTTATGAGAATTCACTTATTCTGTGTTTGTCCACTAGAGACTGAACTAAGATCACTGTTTCACTGTGAACTGAACAGGAAGAAAAATGAGTCTCTGGAGTGCTAAAGTCTGAGTTAGGGTTAGTGCTCTCACACTTTGGAAGGAAGTGATTGAGCAGGTAGGAAGCCCAGTGAAAGGGTTTTGTATTGAAGACTCTTTTTCTTCTGCGGTGATTGAAAAACTGGCAGTGGGCAGAACCAGCCCTCCATTCCTCCCAGCCCCCACCCTCTGCTCCCGGGGCGTTACGTGAAGCCAGCCTTGTGCACATACCCCATGTGTCAGCTCACCCTGCAATGAAAGGACCTGTTTCTCTGTGTGATGGAGTGCGGCTCACTCAGAACAAATGAGTCTGATGCAGCTCCATTATAGCATCTCTGAATACTGCGTTTGCTTTGTTGCTGTTGCCCTTACAAAGCGTCTCAGCCTTAACTCGCTTCCTTTCAAAAGAAGTGTAATGCTTAAGTGTAAATTAATGCATTATGTAGATATCTTATATCGCATACTCTGCATTTGTTTCCCTTCTTTGTCTTTTAATATCAGAGATAACTAGCTATACACTAGTAGCATTTTACAATGCACCTGCTGTGAATAAAATAAATGTTATAGAGAGGTCTGTGACTGGAGTGGAATATTTATAGTAAGAAACAGTGTTCATATTTCAGAATTTCAGATAAATTCTGATATATGTTAAATAAATACTTTTATTAGACTATATAATATATAGAACTTTTATTAAAATTGTACCAATGCTATGTTTTGCAGAGTGTATTATTTTCTTAGGACGAATGCCAGCCTGCAGTGCTGAAAGAGAATTTATTAAGATAGTCTGTGAAAGCAAGATTTCCTTAATAATTAAAGCAGTATTTTAATATAAAAAAATATTCCAAAATATTTACACTAGCAGATTTCTAGAAACTAGAAAATTCCATTGTTATTGTTTTAAATTGGTTCTTACATCCTTGAAATCAAAAGTGCTTCTTTGATGACCTCCTAGCTTGATTCTAGATAAAAAATGTGCTTTCTTGGGAAGCTGATTACAGACAACTAAGCCCCAGCCTTGTCCATTACCATTTGCATATCTGCAATCTGTGTAAGTGCAATTGGCTGACAAACAAGGGACGCAGCAAAATGCTCTGTGCAGAAACTACTTAGAAGATTATTTGGTAAATATTTTTAGAGGTCTTCCTAGAACTGTTTATTTTAATACCGGATAACTTTCCCCATTGTTTAAGCTTGAGTTTCATTTCTGCAATATGTTTATACTAATAGTTCAAAACAAACAGTTCATCACATTTTCTTTCCTGCAGTAACTGACTGGCACACTTGATACTGTTTGGTATTTAAATGCTGGGTCCAAGCATTACCAAAGAGGAGTTATATGAATTATTATCATCATGTCTTCCTTAGGAACTTTCTCTTAGCTTGGTGAACTTATGGTATCAATGGATCCAGTATACATGCAGACTAGATATACAGATGAGCGTTTCATATACTCAATCAACATGATGGTAATAGTAGTAAGTGAGCTTTATGTGATCCTCTCATTCTTTTTTCTGATCTTTATCTAAACAAATACCATAAATTTTTGAAAATGAATGCTTCATAATCTTATACTACATTGAGCTAACGCAGACATGTGAACTTGAGTTGAACATAGGCCACAATCAGTCTGATTCACTTGGATACAAATTTAGATTTCTTTTTTTATTAGTTTGTCTGTAAATGTTGCTGGCACTACAACATAGTCCAAATAGAGAAGTTTCAGTTTGCTTCCTTTACCTTTCAAAGTATTCATGCTGTCATCAGATATAAGGGAAGAAGTATAAAAAGATGTGTTGGATTCTGTCATTAAAGAAAGAAATTATGAGCAGTTTTTCTGGAGAGTCTGCATCTCTTTCATTGTCTGCTTGTATATTCTTAATATATTTTTTAGAACTTGTTTGTCTTGCAGCATCGTCTGTGCTCTCTGTTGACCTCTGTATTTTGCAGATATAGTAATACAAGTGCTCAATTGGGTTTTAAATATCTGCAGGGCAGTTAGATTTTTAGGAGTACCAGTCACTGTACAGAAGAAACTTCTGGAAAGTGATGTACACACCCCATGTGCTGTAGCTCCATCAAAAATCCATCTCTCTGCCAGTAGGGCCTAGCAATACAGTGAAATAATAATAGTGAGCTCATGTGTGTGGAGTGGCTGGATTTTGCCTTGGATTATATTTTGGTTTTGGGAGTTGGGAAGGCTGCTTACATTTCACTTTTTCTGTGAAGATAGGAAAAATCGAGGCAGAGCCTGCCCCAAAGTAGAAGACTACCAGAATATATAAAAATAAACTATATAAATATAGAAGTGACCATAATAGGGAATATTTTCACATCAACAAACCAATACTGTCGAGTTAAACTATTACATGAAACAAATTAGTAAAATTTTTTAAATAACATGTACTACTCAGTGAATAAGTATATGGAAAAACTAACTTTATGAAATAAGAATGTTCACTGAACCAAACAGGCTGTAAGTAAATTCACAACTGCTTCTGAAAAAAGGTTACTTATTTACCTCAAAAAAAGTATCTTTATCAGTGATATGCCTGCATTTTAAAATCTTTATTTATCAAACTGTTGAGGACCTTGGGACATTCTGAGAAAAAGACAAGGGTTCAGATGTGGAAATGCCTAAAAGCTTTATGTTACTGGGGAGTAATATGTTTGACAACATTTTTTAATGAGGCAGAAGGGTCTGAGAAGTAGACTGAAAGCCAGTCTCACATGTTGCCACATTGAGTAGCAAATGATTTAAAACAATAATTCCCATGCTTGGACAGAAGGTTTTCTCATAATATGCAGTAGAACCTGACTATGTTTATTTTTAGTGATGACTGCTGTAATTAGGAACTTTCTGGCAACAATAAAATATTACATTAATTAGTCATCAGAACTCTCCAACCAACATGCCCAGTGGGATATCTCATTTGGAGCACTGAGACCTTTTCTAGATGAAGACGATATAAATGGCTTGTCAACTGGAGGGTACTGAGAACTCATCTTTCCCATTCCTTTTTGTTGTTTGGAAGCTATCTCTACTTCAGAGGGTTGCGTGCCTTAGAAAAAAAAAAAATCCCCCATCTGGAAAAGTGTAGAGCTGGGTATTTTAGTCCCAAACTTCTGGCCAAAGCCCAGAGATGAACAAGGTAGGTTTTACTTTGTTACGGGGAATCTCTCAGATCAGTGCCAGGAGACAGTAGCAGGCCCAGAGGAAAAGCCAACCATCTTAGCCATCCTATGGAAGTCCCTACATCTCTTCATGGACTGGAGAAATCTTCAGCAGCTCACTTCCTGATTTAAATGCCTCAGCTAAGTGGGATGGATTTAAGCTTTATTTTCTGTCCATGGCTGTAGCATAAACTTTCATTGTGGCTGCAGGGAAATCATAAACTTTATGTATTTCTGTTTCCTTTTTCTAACACAGACATAGTACTACTACTAAATTTCACAAGGCTGCTGGGAGGCCTAATGTAAGTGATGTGAGATCAGAAACTCCTTTAAAAAGATATTTTTTTCAAAGTGTGGGAATAATTTTTTTTTTATTTTTAAGTAGACAAATGTAGTGAATATGAATGTATTGTTAAGTGTATTTTTCAGATTGCAGTTGAGTAAATGGGTTACAGGCAAGATAGATATATTCTGCTAATTGTGGGAATGGTACTCAGAGTGTTATTAAAACCTCCCCAGCAGCTGTTACTCTGTCCAGTGCATATCTAAGATTAATAGGATTGTAGTTCAGTCTTGAACAGATTTTCATGAAGACCAGTGAGGAACAAACAGTTTTTTGGGCTTGCTTGTATGATTTATTGCAAGCATATCCTTAAAGATGAAGATATTTAGCAACCTGTTTGTATTCATCTCAGTTTACTTTGCAGCAGTTCAGGCTTCTCTGCATTTGCTGTGAGTTGCAAACAAAGAGCAAGTAAATGAGGACCTTTCAGAACTACTACCATGGTTTTAGCTGTTTAGTTGTTAACCTCATTTTCAGCACCAGCAGCTCAAGTGTTTTGAATAAACAGCTACTGTCTGTAGAAGTCTTCCCAGTAGCATGAGGATTTCCTCTTGTTAAAAGGTTGAAGTTTGATCAGGAAAAGAGCATTGAAATAGTATCATATTTCATAGGAAGAATTCTTTTTCTTATGAAACAAGCCATACTTAAACATAAGGTTATTCTTGTGAAACCACATGTGCATATTTTAGATGGTGTTAGGAAACACCAGAGTGTTGAATATTCAGTTAGAAGGGTAACTTAGAAATGCCATGAATTGTTGCACTTCTGCACTACATTCTTACTAATGTTAATGCACAAAGATCAAGCTTTGCTTTTCATTACCTTAGTTAGGAAACAGGTTAATCTAAAGCAGTGTAAGTCATTCCCACACTGGGATAAGCAGCCTACTCAAAATTTTGCGATGGTTTATTTAGCCCTTTAAAAAACTTAAGAAATTTAAATTAGTGCAACATCTTTGTCTAAATAAGATCTAACAATAAGGCTATGCTAAACATTGTGCAAGGATGTGGGCATAGACACTAAAAACATGATAAATATGGGGTCAGCTGGGAAGATGCCCAAGTTAAATTTCCAAGCATTTTTAAAAATGGTTTGCATTTGGGATTTAAAAAAATAAATAAATAAACAAAAATAAGAGATAGTTTTATCATTCCTCTAAGGAAGTCACGTAGAAAAGTAGTGTTCAAGTGTATATTGTAGCTTCGTGGCTAAGGTGGTTCTTATACTTCTTCAACAGCTTCTAGCAGTAGGAAAAACAAAACAAAACAAAATAAACCCACAACCAGTAAGTAAAGTGTTATAAAATAAATTGAGAACAGTTCTAGTTTGATAGTAGATTATGTATGTCTCTAATAAGGTATTTTAAATGTCTGTTATATGGTAACTCATGGTCATTCGTATTATCTGTTACTAATTCCATTCTTAAAAGAGAAAGAAATAAGATTAAAATGCAGATGCTATTACTTGTAGATAGAAAACCTGTGCTGAAATTCTAGGAGCGAAATGAGGCTGTTTGAAAATTCTGTGAGAACTCAGAAGTCCTCTCCAGTGCCTGAATGGGTGCACACATACACGCATGCACATACACATATGAATGCATTTAGATTTTGGAGTGACTTGTGGTAAGATGCACAAAAGTCCTTTTCTAATGTTCTGGCTTAAGTCCATTTCAGCACTTTCAACCAACTTATCTTCAATTGGAAGTTTTGTTTTAAAACGTTCTCCATAGCTATAATTTCACTGTTTTTTAAAGAGTAAATTCTTACTTTGCATTTGGTAGGGACCTCTTAAAGTTTAGGTAATTGTTAAATTCCTGCTTTAGATAGCTCCTGATACGGATCTGTAGGCTCAAACAAAACCTACATAGAAGAGTTGATAACAAGATGTATCTCTGCATATTAATTGTGCAATAATTCTGTGTGAATGAGTACTCATTCTGTGTTGCCCATAGAAGTTATGTATGTATTCATCCTTGTCTTTTCCATATTGTTCCAAGAATGTTTGTACACTTGGGAAAAAAATATTGACTCCTTATACTACCCACCCCATATAGGTTTCTGGCCCTATATGCAAGGCAAACCTGGTTGTGCTTTGTGTCTTTATAGAATAAAGCAGATCAGAATGTGTGCATGGCATCTGCTTCTTTAATAGTACATGGCATAACCATATAGTTCTTATTTTTCCTCCCATCTTCTGGGAATTTTTGTTTATCGGAATAAATTCCTGCTATCTGGCTTATTTTGTCTGGATGTCCTAATGCAAATCGTGTACCAGGCTGCAAGGGGACAACCAAAATCCACTTGTTCCACTTAGCAGACTTGCCTTCTGATTCTATCCTGCCCAAGGCTCTGTTCTGGCGTTCTTTATTCTCTCTCTGGACCAAGGAGGCAAAAAAACTTGAGAGATTTTCCTAGAGATATGATCAGCTGTGAACAACTCTGCCAGGACATTAGAGCAAGGCTAGATTGCTGTGGGAGAACACTGCAAAGAGAATAAGCAGAGGACCTTAGAAGGCAATTTGCCTCTTCTTGACAGCACAGCTTCTTTCACACTGCAGCATAAGTAATCAGATTGGTACTAATCAATTTGGAACCCAACAGCTATCTCTGTTGCAGGCTGATAATGCCATTTATAGACTGATTCTACCTCCTTTCAAAACCAAACTTAAAGGCTTTCCATGTGCAAGAGGATTTACTTGAAAGATACAATCTATGTTATAAAACGTGTCGTCAGGTTCACATCATTTAGGAAGCCAGGCTTTTATTTTCCTTTTCCTGGAGTTTACAGACAAAGGTACAGCTATCATTTGGGTGCACCTTCCCACTATTCTATATGTTACAACAAAATTTCAGCCATTCTCAAAGATTTCTGGCCTTCAATAAGGTAATTTACCTCCCTGACTGTGGGTGAAAATATTTTGAATTTCAATATGCAGTTTCATATTTTATATTTAATGTATTTCAAACCCTCTGAACACATTTTAAATATGCATAAAAATGAAAACAGCAGTTGTAATTTTCACTGTGTTGCATTCAGATTCAAACAGTTTTAGCAATAACTGTCTTCTGGGAGTTTTCATGCAAAAATCTTTGCAGAAGACAGGAAAGATCCTTTTAAAAAAATTTCTCATAATCTCAATATGTAAATGTAAATAACAAGGAGCATAGTAATATGGCCCTTCACAATCCTTTCACTTCTCCATTCTAAGCAATAAGACTTTGTGCAGGTAAGCAAGGACCTTCAGATAATTATTTCACTTCATAAAACTAATATTTTCTATGAAAAATCTATCTGGGAATGGTTAGATAATTCTGAAATCTCTCGGAAACACTTTATACAACACCTGATTCTCTGAAGTCTCCTCCAACACCAAATAACTCAGTGAAGAATGAGACAGTCTTTGAGATTTAGGCATTCATACGTAGATAAAAGTGGCTTAGTTGAGGATTTAGGATCACTGCCATAAACTACTAAGTATATTTATGGGCATCATAGTTAAATATTTACCCTCTACAGTCTTAATTCATCATTAAATTCCTGTGGCCTTCTAGGCCACATCAGCAAGTTAACATAGTGACGGGTAGCCCCCAAACCATGATGTGTTTGGTGCTGTGCCTGGAATTCTGAGGATCTGCTTAAAGGGAGAACTGCTCAAAGAAATGACTTAATCTCTTCCTGAATGAACTATTCCCCTTTCTTTCTTGGCTAAGACTTCGTACTTCGCTCTGTGTTTGACTTGCCATTGTAGAGATAAATGGTCAAGGGCCACCTATCTTTCCTGCGTCACTTCTATCGTGTTAATGGGAAAGGCCATCAATGCTCTGGGACAAAGTTTTTGTGTGTTGCTATTTTTGTAAGGAGGAGATATGGACTGCAAAATTCTCTATCACTTTAGCCCGTTAACTAGAGAGACGATGATTAAGGTTGCTTCTCTTTGCATTTTTCTTGAATGATCCAGTCTGATCTCTTGGCTTTTACAAGAATTCCAGCTGATTCATTACATGTCCTTCTGTATATTCCTGTGATGTTGTATATCTCCAGTATAACTCAACTGTTTTGGCTCCTGGCTTCATGTTAGTTGCTTAAGAATTATTTGTACCTGCTACTATGCCAGATTTCTATGCAGGGAAGCTGTAATGATTTGTCATCTGAATTAAAGAGTCATCTGGCAGAAGAGGTCTTTGGTAAGCACTAACAGCATTTAAGGTGAGGGATGATTACAACACAGTAAATTCAATAATCTTTGGTGAAGAAAAAAAAGTACTTTGCTCTAAAGACAAAATGTACAAAATGTAATGCTTGGGCAAACTGCACAGTGTTTGTGATGAATTTGTGACTCAGGTAAGCCATAAGTGAACTATGAATATATACAGCTTTTTCAATTGCTTTTTTATGACTTAGAATATTTATGGCACAGGTAACTTCCAAAGAATTTAAGATAAACTTATAACTATGGACTGTTACCTCTTGGAAAGGGTCATCTCAGTGAAAGTGTAAAGAACCTGAATTATCGGGTATCAGTGACAGAAAGATGGCAAGAGTTAACTCTCCAAAAGATTGTGAGAGCTAAATTTGAGATGGCACTTCAGAACAAGAAGCCAGCCTATTTGAGGTTGATAAAAGGATTCTTTAGAAGGCTGTTAAAAATGGTGGAGGTTGCTGTTGTAATCCATAAATTTTTGTGCTGCTCAAGGTAGCAACATGTTAACAAAGCACACAGATTAAGATAACTTTTCCTGTGATAGAAAATGGTCAAAACTTACTCTGGTGTACAGCATGTTCGATAAAGTACCCTGAAGCAATGAAGCTGTACATTGTTTACTGGCTGTTTGCCTCTATAATTATCATAATACTATACGTTTCAGAAGTAGTACAGTTGGCTTGAGAACTAAATCATCATGGCTATAGACAAGAAATACTAGAAAATCGCTTGCACAAACTTGTCAACTGTATGTTTTGGCAAGATCTAAGGATTTGATCCTTATAGCACCGAGTCCTATTTTGAGCTAATTGTAAATATTCCAAAAAACGATGAGCCCATGGGAAGTTTTACCCATGTTTAATGAATTGTTTTAATTTCAGTGTTGGAGAATATTATCACAAGCATTTAGCTATGTTCCAGTAACTTTGGACTTCAACAGCAAGTAGAATTGAGTGGGAATTGCTCTGTTACTCTAAACTGCACACTTGTATCTGATGCCTTTGAGTTTGTTGAAGACAGAAATTCCATAAACTTCTAGAGTAGCTTTCCTATAAAAAAAAATAACACAATAATCCCATGTATCAAAAAAAGGGAATTACAGTTCTTTGTATGGTTCACGTAGGGGACTATATGACTTTAAGTGATTTTTTTTGCTAGAGAAAAGTGGCCATGATGGCACATACTGTGCAAGCCATCAAAAAATCTTAAAAATGTTGTCAAAGTAAACCTGTCAGTTACACAGGGAATAAATGAATAATGTATTTAAGTGTTTAAACAATATATTTACATATTGTCTTTTGAAGTAAAATGAATGGATGGATCACCACTAAGGAGTTATAAAATTAAACACAAATAGAAGTAAAAAGATTTGTCTGGAAGACAAAGATGTTTGATTGTATTTCTTTAATACTAAACCAGCAAGCCAAAAACCCACCATCTTTTTTTACCTTGTACCGTACTGCCTCCCAGAGTTCCCTCTGCTATGAACCCTAGAAACAATGACAAAAATGCTCCTTGATCCAGGATTTAAAAAAAAACCAAAAACACAAAAAACAAACAAACAAAAAAACCCAACAGCTTTGCACTCCTACACATCTTGGAAACATTTAGTAATTTGGCCACTGACCCCACGGGGTATTTCCTAGAAGCAGAATTGAGCAACAGTGAAATTGTCATGCTGTTATGGGCATGAAGATATGACATGGATACTTGATTTGTAAAATATGAACCATAATGTGACAACTTTTCCTTTTTCATGCTTTTTTAAAGACAACTTCAATATTTTCATTGATCACTGCCAAGATCATGGAGCTCTTGTGAAATTACAATAAAAAATATTTGGTCCATTGACATTAGATTTAACATTGGAATTTTTTTTTTTCTGGGCTATAATTCACCAAAATAGAACACTGGAAATGTGTTTCAGGGTAAATTTTCCATTTGTATTCTTAATTTTCAAGCTGACTGCCTTCAGTGTTAGTTATGTCAGTGTGGTTTTGAATGCTGTCATGTTTTCACTTCCATATTACAGTCATTCTGAAAGCCTTATAAGAAAACTTATAAGCAAGTTGCAGTATTATTTTTAGAATATTACTCATAATGCAATGCAAGCTTTATATTATGAGACAGCTCCACATCCTAAGTGGAATTACCTGGTGATTTTTCTAACAGAGTGCATATTATATTTGTTTTTGTTACTATCAGACTTTGTCTGGTATTGCTATCACATGTTTTCCAGGTGTTGCCACCATTCACTCTTTACCAAAAAGTAGGACTAGAAAAAACAGTAATATCCCATGGGAGCATAAACCCAGAGGAGGCTTTCAACACATTCCACAGAATCAAGCCATTATCATTAAGTAGCCTCGAGAGAACTAGGAACTGGAAGAAATGGTCTCTTGACTCTCACCCGGAGTGTGATGCTAATGAGTTACTGTGCTTCTTGGCCTGATGCTGCTCAGAGTGAATCAGTGGTAAAAATCTGAGCTCAGTTCCTGTCCAGGAAAGGGAATTTCCCAGTCTTGGACACACTGAGCTGAAGGTGACCCCTTGCCCCTTCCTTCCCACGATGCTTCCATGAATGGCAGAAATGCCAGGTCCACTTCTTGGCCCTTTGGACACAAGTCCTCAACACTTCTCTGCCTTATTGTAACGGAATTTCTGAACGGTACAGGGCTGATTTCAGTTCTGTCTGAACAAACCTCCTTGGCAGAACAGGAAATTCCCAGAGGGTCAGGAGGAATTTTAAAGGGCTGGAGGGGTATGTTGCAAAATGCTAGCCTGGCAACCACGGAGACTGAAGTCTGTTATTTATAGAAGAGCATAGGCAGAAAACAGATGGTGTGCTTCCTCACAATATGCTCTACAATCCCTGCATTGTGTCAGCATAAATTTGTGGGGTACCACATCAAGTACTGAGATGATAGCTTGGTCTCTATCCCCAGCCATTTACTCCCTTCACATGCCTAGATAGATACCAGCTAATGCCACATGCAGTATCATTTTATAATACAAAAAGATCACTTTTAGAAAGTCTTGGAACCACACTGAAGATCAGAAATTGTGTCAAGAGCATCAATGAAGCAATGCCAGTGTCAATCGCTGCAGCTAAAAGGGGGCTCATGCCCAGTCTATGAGAAGCAGACAAATTTCAAAACTATTTTTTTGTATTCATTTTAGTGCAGGATTTTCTGTGCAGCTTTCATTGTATGCACAGGCTTCTCCCAGCATTCCTCAGTCCTGAAAGTAGGATGCGTGTCTCATGAGAATAATATTATAAAGAGATTTTCAGTATTTCCTTTTTTGTTCATACCAGAAAGAACACCACTGCAACTTTGTTAGTAATGTTTTTTTCAGCATTCCTTTTTCCATTCCTACCAAACACCAAAAAAGAACTGAAATATGAGTTGATAATTAAGCTCTTCAAGTTCTCTGGTAGATTATTTTAATTTTGGTTTCTATGTCACTTGTCCAGTGGACTTTTTCAGTTTTTACTTTCCTGAAGTTGACAGGAAATGCTTTGTTTCTTTCATGAAAGTGTTTCAAAACACAATAATCCTTTTTGTTGAGGTTTTCTGGAGATTAATTGGGCATTTCTTTGAGACATTTCTGTGACAGCATTTCTCCATGGCAGATATAATCTAGCTAGAGATCTTTTAACTGGAGAGCTTGAGACCTCAGATAAAGGGAGCTTTCTGACAGGGCAACACTTCCAAATCAAAATTTTGTGGTTTTCTTCCAAAAACTTAGAATTTTTGACTAAATAATGTCAGATGACTTGTTTTTGTCTATTTAAATACATATTTATAACACTATTTTCCTTTTATTTTTTAAAAAACTGAGCTTTTCTGAAACTGAAAGAAATGTCACTGGAAGACATTTTCTTGCTGATAAAGAAAATATCAGCAGACTGCTACTAAGTCACTGCTTTAACACAGATTTGAGGAAAAGTAGAATCAAGTTCCAGTATTATACTGGGATATGAAGGAGAAGCCTATGTGCAAAATCTATGTCCAGACATGGCTAAGATGTTATAAAAGAGATGCACTGTATTGGTGTCGTCCTGTTTATCTGGGAACAGTTGCTTCTGTAGTTTCTTTNTTTTTTTTGGCAACGTGTTTTGTTGTTTTTTTTTTTTTTTTTTTTTTTTTCCCTTCTTGAAGAAGATAGAGAGAATATGCATGTGGAATGTTGTTGATATAGAAAAGATTATGCAAACCGTTCCCAGTGAACTAGAGACATCTGAGTTCAAAGAGAACTGTTTGGAACTGCCCTTGTTTTAGATTTAATTAAGAAAAAATTCTTTTAGTTGTCTAATTTAGTTTATGTTAAAGTAAAAAAAAACAAACGTCTGCAAAACCGTCATCAAACTGCATAAGAGAAAGTTTCTTTCGTAATTATGAGGTGAAATAAATACGTAGATCCATGCTGAACATGCGATAATATTCCACTGACTGGTTTAGTGATATGCTAGAAATACCTGTCTGGCTATTGCACAGACTATCTGAAAACTGAGGATCTTTTTTTTGGACGTTAGTGGAGCATGCATCTCTCAACTGATCGGAGTGTATGTCACCCTTCTGTCATATTCTGATGATACAGTCTGATAATACTGTATGCCACTGCTTTTTATCTTTGTTATTTCTACACTGCCACTTGCTGGCATAAGACCTTACTGTAAAGGTGACCAGATAAAATGTACAATATGAGAAAAGCCGCTAGGATAGAGTCTGGTTGTTCTCTCAGGTACGGTGGCTGTCAAAGAGAGCAGAGCTCAGTGCTGCCCCTATGCTCCCTATGAGGAGCTGCAGCTGCCATCAGGCCTCCCCTCAGCTCCTGGCTGAGCAAACCCAACGATCTGTGCTACAGTATGTCAAAGGCAGAACTTCAAGCAATTTCAGTCTAGTCAGGACCTCATATTAAACACTGCTGTTTTAATGACTGAAATTATGGAAGAGTTAAAGTTCTTGTTATAAGTTCAGTGCACACTTCTGTTATAGGTCTGTTTAGTAGTCAAAAAGACCACACAGACTATTCTTGCTTTATTGTCTTCCATTCATTTCTTAGATAATGGCAACAATTGTTCATACTTCTATTCATTATATTTTACAGTCATCAGTGGATAAACCTTCATGGTAACCAGAAGGTTTAGTGATGGCATTCATTTTGTTTTCATTATCCAGTAGAAAATCCAAGGTAAATGAAGGGTACCCTTCATCATTTGGGAACTCTAAGTCTAGCCAACAATAATATCAATTTCTGACTCTACAGTACTTGTATGGTAATTATCAAATTCCACCTCCCTAATGTAGATACATAAACATGTTGTTGTCTCTGAAATTATGCATCTCAATTTTATTTTATTTTTTGTGGTAATAAATGATAGGCTAATTCACAGCTACCATTAAATTACTCCGCATAGCTAGATGGAACGGTACAGATTTAAATCAGCAAAGAATCTGGATGCTCATGTTTGCATGAAAACCTGATATATATATATATATATATATTTATATTTTCAAATCCATTGTTTCAGAGTGTCAAAGTAGAGATGCCATTGCAATACAATGAACCAAAACTTAAATCATGTTTTAAAAACACAGAAAATAGACTTTTCTTCCAGAGCTGTTGCTTTGAGTAGTGAAATCACAAGAGGCCACCATTCTTGAAAAGTGAAACTTTTTTTGTGTTTAAACATTAATATCTTGTACTTATTTAAGGTATAACATACTCAATCTTCCTATGCATCACAGCAATATAGAAATTTTGGTTGATAGCCACTGCTGTGTTTATATGTAGGAGTTCCTACATAGCTGGTTCCTAGATGTTCTTGCCTTATTACTATGATCTGCTTTGATGGATTTATTGATTTAACTGGAATGAAAAATAGCCCAGGCAGTGTTAATGCACACCAATTCATTTTGTAACTCAATTTCCAGAAAGGCTCATTTTTTCTCTTTCTCCAAAAAAAACCCCACCCCTGATCGTACAGTTTACAATTCTGTGATCAATTCAATAATTGATTCTGTGATTCTCTGGCTGGATGTGCAAGTGGTTCTTGATCCCAATGGATCGTCAGCAACATCTGTGAAAAAGCCAAACCATTTGACATCAACTTCTCTGTGCCAAATGAAGAAAGCAATTTCCTCATCTTAACAAGTGAAAACCTTTCCTAAACAGAAAACACCTTAATATGTTACAGTCAGTCATTTTCCACTGGTGTAGAGAAGATATGGAAATGTATCTAAAAGAATTAACTCTTAAGCTTTTAAAATGAAAAGTAAAATCTCAAATTTGTTGAGAACTCCTTACAATGACCTGTATAATTTATTAGCAACAACATCACTCCCCAGTGGGGTTAAATGTGATGACAGGTAAAATATAGAGCATACGCTGCCTTACATGAATCATACTGAGGACTTATTCAAATGATTGATGAAATGCATATACCTAGTATTATTTGACGTATATAATGTACTTTGAAACTCTTTGTTTAAACATCAATAGGAAAATCACAGTTTTACTGTAGTTTTGAAGTATTAATTTTTTTTTGTTTCAATTTCATATATGTTGTTTGTGGTTTAGAACTGTTTTCAGAGGCTCATGTGCATTCAAAAAATTATCAAGTTAGGCAAAAATATAGTATATATATAAAATATATCTGACCTTCAAATGAGGTAGCAACAACTAACACTGACTTCAGAAGGATATCTGGATGCTCAGAGCTGCTGGAAATGTGTACAAGAGATTACATTTACAAAGCTGGCTAGTAATCAGGGTACGCAAATTTCAGTGCTCATTTCTTAGGAGCTACAGAATCAACTTTTGTTGAAAATTGAACCTATATGATATAAACCGGTCTTGTGATTGCTAATGCAACAAAGACAACAGAGTTCCACATTGTTATCCAGCTTTCAAGTGAGGGAGGTCTGTGTGTGACTGGAAGTTGTGAATGCATCTGTGATAAGGCAAAGTTAATTCACACGTATATGTATGCTCAGATGTTTTTTTGGTCTATTTGTTTTTGAGATAGATTTGCTTTTCCTGCAGTAGACCATACACCTGCAGGTCCCAGGCTGTCCTGAAGACCACAAGTACAGTCAAAGGACAGGATAAGGCACTGGTCTGCTGCAGACTTGGATGGGAATTTGCTTGCTTTCAACATATAGAATTACTTCTGCTTTTAACACTGACAAGCTGAAAACAAAAGCTGTACTGATGAGTAAGCCTTATATTCAGTGTATAAGACATTAAATGGATCCACTTTGCATCAATTTTGTGATGGCATATCTGTAACAGAGTTAGTGAAGTAATAACAGAGATTAGCTTGTTGTATAATGGTTGCAAAATATAATTTGTTTCAACAGAACTTTCGTTTGGGCAGAGTTTTGGGCCGAATTCCTCAAACCTTTTCTTGTGTTGCTTTATACATATTTTTTTGCTTTGTTTCCTGGGCAAAATATTGTTCACTGCAGAACAAATAAGTATGACAATATGGGTATCCAATTGATATTTTATGAGTAAATCTGATGTAGCTGCTTATTTGCTTAAACTCATATTGTGTGGTTTTTAGATACAGAAGGAAAACATTGCTTTTCTATAAGGCTACTATGGGCATTTCTACAGATTTAACATTTACTATACTGTATACAATTTTAGCTGTCTCTTCATATATTTTCATACATTTTCTACTGTAGGTCTGTGAAGCTAGGTTCATATAAATATTTAGAGTAGCATACTTTTGTTTGATTCATCATTTTTTTTCTAGTATCTTCTAGTTTCCAAGAGCCAGCTTGCTGGGTCAAGCTTCTGTTATCTATGTCACAAACCTTGTAAAGAAACAGACTATTAAAAACACGTAAACCCAAAGAAAAAATTAGGTAAAAATGTAAGGATTACCAGCTGGATGGTAGTGTCAAGAGGAAGCATATCCATTTTTTTTTTTGTAGGAAGAAAAAAAGAAAATTTGAAGTAACAATGTAATTATGTCTGAAAAATTATAGAAAAATTGTCTTTTTATGGTCTATCACCAATTAGTTGAAATAGTCCTAACAAAAAATAAGCTTTTGTGTGAGCTTCTAGGATTATCTGTATCTTAAAATAATTTGTTACATTATCAAGCTTAGAGAATGTTAATGTTGATTTGATTTTGTTTAATTTCTCTCTTAATTTCTCTCAGTGACATGAGATAATCTCTGTTTGTTGTTATATTTACTTAAATATTCACCAGCCTTGCTTCTGCTTCCCTCTATGTTGGCTGTAAATCAGTCTAGCATCTCTGAGTTTAACGAAACGTAACTACAAGCAAAACAGGCATTGTTTATTTTGCAAATGTACTAATAATTTTGAACATATGGTTCCAAGCATATTCTTGATTTAAATTAGCACTAACTTCAACACATGCTTGTTTTCCATTTTGCTTCTACATTTGTTTTACATTTCTTGACCAAGAAATTCATACTCAGCTGCATGGCTTTTCCTTTGGGCAACACCCAAAAGGGCTTGAATTGATGCAGCTAGAAAGCTCCTTTTGAAGACCATCTTTTGTCTGATGGTAGTCTGATTTCTGGTGAGGCCAACCTTTCTTTCAGGTATCCACGGTACCAGGGAGGGATTGAAAAAAGTGATAGTTTCCTCTTATTTCATCACATGATTGAAGGAGATGTTGGTATACTTTAGCATCCCCTAGTGCAAGAGAATCATTCAGATATATGTAAACATTTTTATCTTCCAGTTATGATTCAGAAATACCTAAGCAGTGTTAGCTGTTCATACTATTTTGTAGAGTCAGAGGCTAGAAGGATCACGTTTCATCTAGGAATTCATGAGTGTTATGGTAGGAGAATTTGAATGAGACTCAAAGCATCTGCAATTTCAAATGGCAGACTATGTATTTGGGAAGAATTCTTTATCATATTTTGTGATTTACTGTCATAGAATGCATTTATACTGACTTTAGAAATGGCATTAGCTAATTGCTGAAAAATCAAAAATAATCTCTCTTCAGCACAGTCTTATCTGGTTGAAAGTTGGCACAGTGTTGAAGTCACAGGATATGTGGTTGACTTTGCTGTTTATCTATTCTGTTAGAAAATCTTGTGTGTTTTTTTTTTTAATTTTTATTTTTCTGATTATAGTGAAATTCGATACATATAATAGTTCTAATATAAGTACTAAGATTTTTGCGTGTAAAGCACATATTATTATTCAACTTGCTGATACTGACCTCTGTTGTTTTGAGAACAAATTATAGCTCTTAATAAAACTATTTAAGCTTAATGTAGTTTTCTCCTGTGATTGTTACTCTAAATCTATCAGACTTGGATAAATTAATAGATTCATTTAAATCTTAAAGTTTCCATTCATCATATCTATCAGGAGCAACATTTATGTTTCTCTCCTCTGTTGCTCCAAATGCAACAGGACACTTCTTCTTGTCGGGTGGGTGCTTTAATATAGAATTTTGTCCATCTAAAGCATGTCTTAATATTTAGACATCAGTAAAATTCTTCTAAAGAAGGCAAATCACATTTGGGTTTCATTAAAGAGAGCATAGCCAGTCATTCAAAAGGTGATCTTTCTGTTACATTTGGCTTTGGTGTCCTCGCCTTGAGTATTGTATGCAGTTCCAGCCACACCATTCAAAAACAATTTTCAAGTACTTGAAAGCACCTGGAAAAGGGAACAAAAACTGTAGGAGGGCACAAAGACATTTCCTGAGAGAAGAGGCTGAGGACACTGAGGCTGTCCAGTCTGGAGAAGTGCAGGACAAGAGGTGACCTCAATTCTCTCTGTATCTTCCTGAGGAGAAGCACAGGGAGAGGCCAGTCTCTGCTCCTGGGAATTGATGACAGGACAGGAATGGTACTATGCCATGGAAAGGTTAGAATGAACATTAGGAAAAAATTCTGCACTACAAAGATGGTCAAATGCTGGAAAAGGATTCCTAGTGAGGTGATGGCTGTCCCATGCCTGCAGTGTTCAAGAGACATTTGGATCATGCCCTTAATAATATACTTTTAACTTCTGATTAGCCCTGAAGAGGTCAGGTGGTTGGAGTTTATAGGTCTCTTCCAATTAAGCCTATTCCATCTGTTCCATTCCATTGTTAACAACAGTATCTGCCAAATCAAAGCTACATCTATCTCAGTATTCTGAAATAATGAGCAAATGCTAAGGAATAATACAAAAAAACCATTATTTTTTATTTTATTTACCAAGAGTCTTGAACTCATAACCATAGGGACATCAGAAATATCACAGAGATATCTAAGCCAGATTTTGGTTTCAACATACTTAATGACGTACTTGATTTTGTTTTCATGAAATTGTCCCGTTTTAATTTGAACTAAAAAATCATGTGGCTACTCTGCCAAACTGATAAATACCTATGTATATTTCTTATATTTAATTTATTGCAAAAACTGCTCTAGAATTTTAACTGGGGAATTTGGAACCTTCTCTGTATGGAGAAATATATTTAGAAATTTTCAGTTGGTGACAGAAAATTTCACTTCCACAACCTTGTGTTAAATAAACATCTGCCTCCCCATTTTCCATATGGAAAACCGAAGCAAAAATTCTATTTGATTGTAAGATCAAAGATTACCTGACATGACCTTTAATTTGCTGCTCTTTTTTTTTTCACCACCTTGTTTAGTTGTTTCTTTATACTCTTTCTATTTGCTGTAACTAGACATCAGCTGATCTATCCAATTATCTCTGATTTTTGAGCCGTTATTTCCTCATTAAAATGTGCTTTTTTCTTTAATCATTCATTATAGATTACTTTCTTGTTTTTACAAGATGAAATTTGCTGTTTTATGTGTCCCAGCATCTAGCACAGGATATAGAGATGGGGTGTAGAAAAGCTAGACTGGGCTATGCTCCATCAAGATGAGAAGCAGGCACTGCCCTGTGGGAACCACCACCAAGCCCAGCAGTGAGGTGGCCTGAGGATCTACTCTGCTTCTCTACAAGCCCAATTTGGGCTTGGCAATAAGCTCTGGACTACCTCCATCACTAAGTGTTTTCTTCTCTTCAAAAGAGAAAGCTTTGAATCTCAGTAGCAATTCTGTCAGCACTGGTTGTGCAACAAACTCCGCAAAATTCCACTGAGCAAGAGAAATGAATTTGTCATTCTGCAAAGGCACTGAGGCCATGTCCCAGTGTTGCTCATAGAGCTGCTTTCTGGAGGGATGGCTTAGCTAAGGTAGTTTCAAGAAGATTTTTACATTTTACATATTTGTTTTCAGTTTGATCAGGAATTATTATTTGCAATTATCAGTGAAAGAAAATGTAATCCTGGACCAAAAACAGCCAGTCTAATGAGCAGGCTTTGTTCCACAGGTCTTGGATTCCCTAACATCCCAGAGTACAGAGGAACTGGAGTGCCTAGGAGTCCAAGCTGATCCAGAAATCTTGGCACTTGGGGGCTATAGCTCCCATGAACTTTGTAACTCTTATCTTCATGTCTGTCCAGGCTGTCTGAGCCAAGAGCTTGCTAATCTTGGAGGACCTGGGAGCTTGGACCTTTGCAGATAGCAGTCCAGGACTTTCTCAGTCACAGGTCTTTGTGAATCCATCCAGTTGCTCTTTGTAGAACAGAAAGACTGGAAATTATGTCTTTGAGTTGGGCTACACAAGAACATGCAAGTGAAGGTGACAAATACTTTCTGGAAAGCAGGTTTGCATTGCATGTGCATTTAGACCCGTTCAATGAAACATGTTTTTAACAGCTCCTAGGACAATATGGAATTAAGGAGAAACAGTTTTAGAGGAGTGCCTAATACATTAACTTGAAGGGTCTCTGCAAGTTTGTGGAAGTCGTGCTCTTAGAAATGCTGATGTGTGACAGAAGAGTATTTGAATTATCTTACAATGCTTATTGTGGCTCCAGGAGTTTGCTTTCAAGTCTTATTCCAGATTTGTGCTAAGAAGTAAGACATGTCCTTGATTTTTGATGATCTCAAGGTTATTTTCACTTAGGAGTATATGCAGATGTCTGTTCAGTATGTGTTTTTGTTGGAATTCCACAATGATCATAACTATATTTCCCCTAAAATTGGCTGGAGTTTGGCAACTGGTTTCAACTAAAACAAATTAGATGTTCATTTGGAAATAAACAGACACTTTTGGCAAGTTGAACTTGTGTTTTTTCATAATGGTTATGAAGCTTGATGATTTTTAAAACTGGAATGTGTTTTGTGTAATTTGCAGACATAAAATAAAATGACAAAGAATTCCAGAACAAAAATTGACAAGGTTGCTAGGGTTCCTGTAATGTGGATGCATACTCCTTTTGGTTATTATTATTTTGTCTGAAGAAATGAAATACCTCTCTATTATCTGGAAACAGAAGCAGAATGTTATCTTTTTTCACTTTAGATTACCAAATTTTTATGTGGGTGAAGATTTATTCTACTGTCAAGATCAGAGTTCAAGTTAAATTTGGATGAGCTTCCAAGCATTTCCATGATTCCCGTATCTTAATATTTGGGTGCTTCTTGGTTATTAACTATATTGTTTTCCTTACTGTGCAAAATCTAGACTAAGAATGCCATGTGAAAAAAAAAAAAATCCTCAAGATTTCTGATATTTCTTGACTAAGGAGCTTCTGAAAGCAGTATTTCTCTTGGAATTTGCTGCTGTTCTACCAGACACTGGATCTTTGAAAAAATTCCAGTGCACAGTGTATGATCGGATATGACCAAAAAATCAAAAAAAAACCTGGTTATGTTTTGTCCTGCTTATCCCAGTCTGTTTAGATCCTTGGCTCTTCAAATCAGTCAGGCAGTGGCTGTATTTATAAAACTGCATGTCCTGACTTTCTGTTGCTGCCTTAGCACATTGGAGTCTCCTAACACAAAGTAACGCTGAAACCCATTATTTAGGAGAAAACTGGTCATCATCCTTCTCTGATGGTCTCTCTCCAAATTGAAAACTGAGAGAAAAGCCACAGCCACCATCTCTCAATTCATACTCTGTTAAGTAGGAAGAACTCCTGGAGAGAACGTCTGTGTGTCTGAAGGGGATTTGTGAGTTCAAAGCATGCACTGCAATAAGACTGGGGCACTGCTAAACTCTTTGTATAACTATGTCAGTTAACATTTTCAGTTGAAATAAAGCAGTTTGACAATAAATTTTAAGTGCAATGTTATTAGCTAAAGCTAATGGCTGTTTTGGATCCAGGATCACATAAAGGAAGTAGTAATTGAAAGGGTTGATGATTCCATTAAGGTCCTGCTCTTTTTAAACATGTTATTGTTCTGTGTTTCTTCTTTCTAGAGAAATACATTTTTTCTAATGAACAGAAATTGTTTCTCAACAATGATGATAACTTCTGCAATTTACTAATGAAAACTATAACCTCCTTAATTTTTCCAATGGTTTTAAAAGACCTGTTAAAGAATTTTACCTGGTTTAGTTTCTATGTCATACTTCATGTTAAAAAACTGTCTTCATTGGTTTCATTTGTAAAGTTGTCAATGTACCTTTGGCATATAATAAAATGTATGAAGACTGGTCACATATTTTAAACAATATTTCTGGATGTATTTTATGAAAATAACATATTTGGTTTACTGATGCCAAATATATAAAGGTACAACTTTTCAGCTCATGATTCATAGAATCATAGAATCACAGAATGGCTTGAGCTGGAAGGGCCCTCAAATATAATCTGGTTTCGCCCCCACTCCTATCGGCTGAGTTATCAATTGTAGATCAGGCTGCCTGGGGCCCCATCCAGCCTAGCCTTCAACACCTCCAGGAATGGGGCATACACAGCTTCTCTGGGTAGCCTGTGTCAGTGCCTCACCAACCTCTCAGTGAAAAACTTACTCTGACATCAAATCTAAATCTCCCCTCTAGTTGTCAACCTTTCTTCCCGGTCCTGTCAAGACTATTCAGACTACCTAAACATCAGAGAGGAGAGAAGTGTGTTTACATACCAGGTTACATCCTATAAATAATAAGCACTCTCTTTCAAGTGCAGGAAAAAATGTTCATATTCTGTACAAACATTACTACAAAGACTCTATCCTCATACCTTCAGCATTTAGGATTCAGATGCTTAAATGTCTTATTACATATAAGCTTAAATTCATAACGTGCTTTCATGTTTACTTAAGTCAGTGTGCAGTTAGAAAAGAAAACAGTAAAAGCTGAATGAATAGCAATAAAGCAAAGAAGAATAAAAGACCAAGTAATAGCTTGTCAAAATTATTGATAATTTTGTAAAAATTATTTTTAATATCTTTATTGTTGTGCTCTTCCCTATATAAACATTATTTTAACTCATTTTAATCTCACTTCTACCTGCTTTATACAGTGTTGCAAGACAGATAATCAACAAAATTTTACAAGCAAAATATCAAACTGAAATATTCCTTAGAGTTTACTTTCCACTGAATATCTATGTTAATAGGTGTTACTCTATTTGATTATTGTTCATTGGATTTTTAGAAAAGTTTACAGTTTCAGAGGATCTGACAAGAAATTCTTTGCATTATTGACGAAGCTTGTGTTCTGCTTTCTGTCACTTGGCGTATACATAGAAAAAATAAAGTTCCTCTGCAGTTTTCAGTACTATGTTAAGGAACATTAAAAGGAGAACATTAATTTGAAGAGATTCCTTTATAAAATTTCTCAATTAAGTTACAAAAGTCGCAATATTAAATCTGATTTTTGCCTTTACCATGTTAGAAAAAAATAATTCACTGTCTGTTTTTATTTTTATATCATGCTGATATTAATGGGAATTGAATTTAGTATAGATGGCATACAACCAGTTAAGTCAGATAAGGACATGAGTAACCATGGTACAGTTGCTAAAGAAAATAAACTCAGGGGCTTGTAGGAAGCTCTGTGTAGAGGGGTATATAAATATGTAACAGTGAAAATCTTATCTGTTTTTAGAATGACCTAGTAAATGTAATTCCTTTTCTTTTCTATTACATTGGAAAATATGCTGTCACGAAGAACTAGAGCCTAACTGAATCTTAACATAGGTATTAATTGATCACTTCTTTTCTTGAGCAGCTGATTATTATACAAAACAGCAACAACAACAAAAAAACAATCAGACCAACTTACTAGACTGACACAGCTTCTCAAAGATGATGGATGCTAGCCTAGTAGCTTAATCTGTCAGTTTCCTCAGGACCCTCAGATGCATCTCATCTGGTCCCATGGACTTCTGTACCTTCAGATTCCTCTGATGGCTCTGAATATGAGCTTTTCCTACAGTAGGTGGTTCTGCATTCTCCTAGTTCCTGGTTTTGCTTTCTGTAACTAGGGTGGTGTGGCTGGAGCACTTGCTAGTGATGACTGAAGCAAAAAAAGTCATTGAATACCTCAGTTTTCTCCATATCCTGGGTAACGAGATCTCCTGTTTCTTTATGGAGAGGGTCCCTGTTTTCCCTAGGCTTCTTTCTTTTTATCACTGAAGTACTTATAGAAGCATTTCTTGTTGCCCTTTATGTCCCTGGCAAGATTTAGTTCTATCAGGACTTCAGCTTTCCTAATCTGATCCCTGACTGCTTGAACAGTTTCTCAGTAAGTCTCCCAGGCTACCTGCCTTTGCTTCTACCCTCTATATGCTTCCTTTTCAGTGTTCGAGTTTGTTCAGGTGCTCCTTGCTCATCCATGCAGGCCTCTTGGTGTTTTTCTCTTGATCCTGGATGATGAGTGATCCCTGAATATTAGCCAACTTCCCCAGGATCCTCATCAAGTCTTTATCCCATAGTACTCTAAGAAGAAGATCTCCAAAGCCCTCTTCTGAAGTTTAGAGTGGTGAGCTTGCTTTGTAACCTCCTCTCTACTTTAAAGCTCTTGAACTCCGACATTTCATGGTCTCTACATCCAAGACTGCCCTTGACTTTGAATATGAATTTCCCATCAACACATCCTTGTTTAGTAAAGATGAGGTCCATTTAAGTAAAAAATTAATTTGTGAACAACACTAAACATTTAGTTAACTGTTTCACTTCCTAGTGCATTATTGTGATCCATGCACAAGTGTGCCATGCTGTTTAGATCATCATTTCAATTAGTGATTCACAGTGAAGATATATTATTCTGAAAGCCAATAATATCTGAAGAGAAATAAGCCAAAATATGTAGTTATCCTTAATTTCACAGACCAGGATCTCAAAAATGCAATTTCAGCATTGTCAAAAGACAGAAAACAAGATCAACAATATACTTTAATAATATCTGTGATCATGTTCATTAGAACAGAAAACAAAAATTTAAACCACTTTAGGTTAAAAAAAATCAATAATTTAATAAGAATTTAAGAGTCTTTAACAGCAGAGGGCATTCTAATTTTCCAGTACCCTTTAATTTAAATAAATACTGTGGTTTGTATATATAAAAAAAAAAATATGTCAAGAAAAAATGTTAATGAGGCTAAACACCAGAGAAAAATATTAAGTTTATCACCCATTTTATGCGGAGTGTATTTATTGTGTTATGTGTTTTGAAATGAAGGAAAAATCACTAATATATTCTGCTTTCAAAGCCTAAATATTTGTTATGGAAGCTGGTCTGGATTTATGTATGAAAGTATGTATGTGTTTATGCACGTGCTTATATATATGTATTTCTTCTATGTTTCAGTTTGTGGATTGCACAGGAGAAAATAAATTGACCTCTTATTGCAGTCAATATAAATATATTCATGTGAATTTAATGGAAATATACATATACACCTATCTATATGTTTAATAATGAAATATTTTCTTCCAGCTTCACAACTGTAAGACACAAGTGACTGTAGTGTTTTGGAATACCTCCTTGTAATCTATCTGTGTGATTTAAGTAAAGCATTTAATTTTTTCAAACTTTGGATATAGTCCTATAACTCTCCATCAAGCAAAATTCCCACTGCACAAATACTTCAATTTTTTTTAAGAAATATCTGTCAAAAATGCCCTTTTTCAAAGCATAGGCTATGCTCTGAAACACCTTGTGCACTGTATTCTGCTATTTTTTTCTTTTTAAGCTTAAGAAGCAAATCTATGAGTGCGTAATTTAGAAATTAACATCTGTCAGCTCAGAACAGACGCAGTTTGAGAGTAAGGTGACCAGAGAAATGGTTCCCATCTAGTGGTTCTCAGGGTTATACTGAATTTGTTTCCTGGAGCAGGAATGTAAGGCAGTGCAATGGCTTTCGTATGTTTATAAATGGTGCATGAAAAGCAACACCACTCAGCATTATTTGAGTAAGTTAGACCCATAGGTTGTATACTCAGCATGAATTTTTCCTGTCACAAGAGAGGATAAGCTCATCAGGTCTATTAGGTCAGAGGTTGAATAGGAAAGGCAAGAGACCATGCAAGAGTTCCCACCACCGTGCACTACTTGTAAATAAATAGAGGACTTCAGTCTCCATCACTATCAGGTCATCATTTTTCACAAACGCAAATTTTAGCAGTGAAAATAGACTTTTTTTTTTTTTCTCCTTACAAGATAAAAAAACACCTACAGATCTTATTCTGTTTGCCTGGGCTTGTCTGCCTTTCTTTACCATATGTGATGATTGATTGCTTCTGTGTTTCTTCAATTAAAAATGTTTTAGAGTACAAAGTCTTCAGCATGTTTAATAGAGTCTGGTTAAGTAAACATCCTCCACCAAAGCAGCACAAGTAGGGCTTAAAATAAATACTGCTACTGTGCCAAGTTCATAATTGCTTGCACATTTAGCACTTTAGCATGTCCTGAGTATAACCATAAAAAAAGCTTTGTGTACTTACTGTAGTTGTCATGAAAATATAACTATTTAAGTATTGCAGGATATTTACATTTCTGAAATAGTTGATTTTCAAGTTTATATGATATAAAGAAACAGAGCGTGAATATGGGCAGTGGTCAGGCTTTGTCAAGTAGCTAGCCATGCATGTGCTGTGATACTTCCTTTCTATCAATGAAGTACATTTTCAAGGATATAATTTGAAAGGTTTCAATGCATCTGTCACTCCTAATGTTACAAGCTTTGCCAGAAAGTCAGTCTTTCCTCTGTGATTTTGGTTAAAGACATTCTATGAGTGCTTCTCTGAAAGTAATGCCTCCTATTTTATTATGTCAACCTATGAAGTCAAAGGCAGATATTGGGTGGTATAGCAGTAGAGATTTTAAACGTTGTACAAACACTGTTATGTGTTGTTGCTGTGTGATGGATGGCAGCAGCAGGGCAGTCTGACATGGAAGTGCTTATGATCCAAAGGTATGGAAATGACATTCATTGGTGTTTGCTGAATATTGATAGAGATCAACAGTGGATGTGAGCACAGTGAGGCTGTGGTAGGTGCATTTCAGCAGTGGCAACAGCAGTGTGAAAGGCAATCTGCATTCTGGATGGCCAAGCACAGTTGTCACACCATGAAGTGCTGAGTGCATCAATCAGCTCACCTATGAGAATCAGCAGATTATGACCAGGGAACTTTGTAGGAAGTTGAATATTGACTTGATTGTATTGAAAATGATTGTGTCAGTGTTGGAATATCACACAGTTTCTGCCAGCTATGTCCTACAAATGCACTCACATAAACAGAAAGAACAGCATATGCAACTTTGTCAGGACTTACTGAACCAATAGGAGTCTGAAGGTGACAGTTTTCTGGATCTCATAATTAACCAGTGATGAGATGTTGTATGACCACTGTGAGATGGAGTCAAAACAGCAGCCCATGGAGTGGTAATACGTTAATTCCCCATCAGAGAAATGTTTCAGACAGACCTCAGCAAGTAAAGTGATGGGCACTGTCTTTTGGAATAGGAAAGATGTGATCCTTCTGGATTTTCCGGAACCCACACAAAAGCCATAACTCTGACCACTACATTATGATGCTGACTAAGCTGAAGCCTCAAACTTTCAGAGTCAGACTAGAGAAAACAACAACTTTCTTTGCAACACAATAACGCCAGGCCCCATACCAGTTTGAAGACTGTGGAGCACATTGCCTATCATGGCTAGACTGTCCTACCTCACCCTTTATATAGATTGTACTGTCACATCCACTGAACAGATGAATTCCATCTGTTCAAGTTGATGAAAAATGGACCACATGATCAACACTTTCTTAGCAACAATGACATTATAGCAGCTATGAAACAGTGAGTCACATCAGCTGGTGCATATTTATAAAAGCTCAGCATGCAAGCTCTTGTCCATCACTGCCGAAAATGCATTACTAAAGGTGGCAACTGTTGAAAAATAGTATTTTGTAGCTGAGAATTTGCTCTATCAAACTGTATTATTGTGCTCTTTGTATTTGTTGTAGTTTCCATGGAAATAAATGGGAAGCATTATTTTTGGAGTGACCTATGTTTTATACTTGAATGATAGATAGCTGTTTCTCCCAGGAAAAGTTATCTTAACAACTGGATGTGTCAAAATCCAAAAAGTATATCACTGAAAAACTTTATTTTTATTTGTGGGATGTGGATATTTCAGGAAAATATTTATGGAAAGTAATTTGTTCGTTAGAATCATTGTTACTGAAAAAAAAAAAAAAAAGAAGATATTTATACTGGAAAAATTATATAAACAGTAAAAGTTATATAAATGTAACTTTTTCAAATTTAAGACTATTAAATAATGTGTAAAATCCCTAGATAGATGGTTATCAAGTCCAGTACACAGACAATGCCTGTAAGAGAAATCAAATGGCAATGAGACATAATGAGAAAACAGAATATAATGGTGAGAAGTCACAGTACGGTGTACAAGAGAGAACTGTGTAATACGTCAAGAAATTCAGATTCTTCTCTACACTATTATTTTGTTGAATCCTGAATGTAAGGAGTCATGCCGACCAAGATTTTGAAAAGCCACTGATGTTTGGCTTGTATCACCTGCTGATATGATTAAGGCACACTGAAGAGAATGGATTTTCAGAATGAAGATACTCAAACTTTTCAGATAATAAAGCCTTACTTAGGCAAGATATGCAATAATAGATTTGCATAAGTCTTTATAAGAATCAAAGGGAAATTTGTTGTTGATCATTTATGAATATTATATCCATAGTCATGAAATGTAACCTGCAGATCATACCCTTGATACTTTAACTTTTCTAGGGGTCACGTAAGATAGCCGTAATTAAATCATGCATCGATTTTATCTAGTTTAGTGACACTGTGTCCAAACTGCAGGTTTATTTAGTGATAAACTGAGGAAATCTGCATCAACCAGAATACATAATGGAATGGTTATTAGTTAATGCCTCTGGAGTATGTCATCTGTGACTAACTTTATATCTTTTCTTGTTTCCAAGTACTCTCTGTCACTGTCAAAAGCTTCATTTTCAATCTTATTTTGTAGGGTAAGTATATCTTTTTTCTACTAGTTGCTCAAAAATGTGTTCAGAAACAGGGAGGTAGAAGAAATACTGAATAAAAGATAGTGGTATTGACTCCCTGCTGAATTTAGCTTTATCTCAAGTCTGAATTCCACTTTTTCAATCTAAAATCTGCTCTACGTTCCATGTCTCTCTTGTTTTACTTGCAGGAATCCTTTGGGAGTCTGAAATTTTGAGCATGTTCATATGTTTAATAAATTTAAAAATGTGAAAATGTATAGTTACATTATTAGATGATCACTAGAGATTTTGGGTGCAGAGTGATTTTTTTTCACTTTTGGAAATTTCCCACTATTTACAAAAGAATAGGAAATAGAAGATAGCTGTGTGTGCATGAATGATAAATCTACTATTCAAAGTATAGATTATTGAAAGAATTCCAAATTATTGTGTGTGTCACATATTTCACCAAGCCATTGGCAAACACAGCTTTCCTGATTTGATTTTCAGAGTCAGATCACTCTATAAGACAGTGTTCTTTAGAATACACGAAATACTTAATTAGAGATTTGCTTAAACAAGCAATAGCCATCCATAAAACAGGGTCAGAAAAAGTTTTCATATTTTATGAGTCTGAATGAATTTTGCTAAAATTGTGTCACAATAGTTCCAGAAAATTGTTACAATTAATATTGTGTGAACAAAAGGAAGTACTACATTTTTTAAGAAAAAATGAGTCTTCTAATTGACTACTTCAATTTAAAACCTGGATGTTAAATGTTTCTGTTTCATAGCTGTGCAATGATACATTTCAGTTGCTTGAAAATAATTGAACCTCCAAAAAAATGAGGAATCAACAACATAGCCATGTTATTCACCCAGTAGAAGAAACTTAAACATTACAAAGAAAGAAAACTTAAACAAACAGGTGTCACTTAAAAGTTCAGTTAAACAGTTTACTTTGATAACAGATTGAAAAGCATATTTAATTACATACCATTTATGGTTCGAGAGAATGAGAATGAATATCTGATCTAGAAGGAGACGTTTCTAAAGGAAATATTATTTTTCTGTAAAGGGGATGTATTGAAAGCATTTGGGTTTTTAAGAGAGGTAATTAACTTGGAGAAGAAATATAAACTAATCCATACCAAGATAGCAAGTAACCTCTTAGCCTGGATATTTACTGGATATGAATCTACGTACTGGTTTCCCCTGTGCTGTTAGTTTGCTTTGTTTTCTTTTTGTTTCTCCTTTCTTCTCTCTCCTGAGAATAGGCAAGCATGTGTGGTAGGTATACACGGTACATTGAATAGACGCCTAAAGATGCATTAGAAATCATTCAAGGTGCCCATATTAATATCAAAGGATGTGGCCAAACTATGGAAATAAATAAATTATTAAAAAAAAACAAAAAAGTCATAGAGAACATAGTATTTTCTCTACTGCCTAGGACTTGCTTGAATGCTTCTGCTCCAGTTCATCAGTATTTTTCTCCACTGGAGATGCCAAGAAGGGATGCAGGGCTCCCAGTGTGATTTTGTGAGTGTTAAATAGTTCAGGACATTTTATGGATAAATGCCAAACAGGGAGGCTTCCTCCTTTCAGCCTGAATGCTGTACTGTGCTCCACCAGGACCCAGATTGGGTGCGTGGCTGAGCTTTGCTATGCTGCTCCACCCTCAGTTGAAACACATCCTCCTGTAACATACTGGGCTGCCACTCCCAGGGGGAATGAGAATGCACCCAGTGTTGAATTGGATTTCTGTCTGACTGTTTCTCCCTCTGAGCTCCCTCTGACGGGCCTTATCGCCCTTGTGCATCAATTGTTCTCTGCAGCTTGGTGCCACCTGCAAATTTATTAAGGATGTGCTTGATTTATTTCTACTATTTGTTATTAATGTAGTACTGGTCCTCAGTACTAGCCATGAGAAGCAACACTTGCAGCCATCATTGACTAGATTTTAGCTGAAGCAGAACAGCCCATATTTTGCTTGCCCCTTAGTCCACCCGCGCAGCCCTCTCATGGGAGGCAAGTAGAAGAGATGGGCAGGATTCAGCTGAAATGTGTGAGGCCTTGTTACAGCAATCTGCAAGCTATGTACTATCTATTTCACTTTGTGTTTCTTCTTCAGTATGTAATTTTCATGTACTGCTGTGAAGCAAAGAAACTGAGATCTTCCCCTGCTCTAGGGTGGTGTTAGATACTAAATGTAGCAAACAGACAAAACAGTCCTTCCTGTATTTTATAGATCCCCTTTTGTTAAATGAATATCACAAACTTTTAAAGAGTCTTAAAGAATTCTTTTATTATTCTGCCTATCTAAGTACCAAGGTGCTGTAAATTTTCTTCTGAAAGGGAGAACTGTCCTCACTACACCCTTTCTAAAGAAAAGCTGCATCCATATTTACTTTTTCTCTGTATTGGGGGGATAAAAGATTAAGTGACTTTCTCAAGGACACAGGAAATCTGTGGTAAAGCAGAAAATGGAATTCAAATATCAGAAACCTCTAGACAGCAGTGTTAACCACAAGACCACCAAAGCTTAGTCTTGAGGCATGCTCTGCCGAGATTTAAAAAAAAATCAAATTAAAATTTTCAAACTGAAGCTGGTAGGACTTTTAATTCTTTCAATAATCACCCCACAGCAGGGCTGAATGAGACCTCAGGTATCAGCTGACTGTGGAAACAACTGTACCGGAAAATACACAGCAAGCATTGCACTCGGCAGAACAAGACAAAATGCAGTCTCAAAGTCTTAAAAGACTTTTGGATGGGTTGTGTAGCCTGTGATTCTGAACTGATTAGCACAGAAGAGACGGGGTGTTCTGTGTGGTTTTTAATGGTGTTGTGATAGTCACAGAGCAGCCTGACACACACCTCTTGACATCTGCTTGGGTAGGGCTGGCAAACTGCTCACTGTCGTGTTTACTGCATGTGATATTCAGTAGGAGGGAGACAAAAAGATGAAGGCTGTCCAGGCACACCAAATTAACAGATACAAATGAGAAACAGTAATAAAGTGTCTAAATTTTATTTCACAGTTTAAGTCTGGTCCATTTTCCAACACTTCTGTTTATCAGTCATCAAATTATTATTCTGCCCTGAAAACTATGAAATTGATAGCATTTTCATGATTATCACGGCAGCTAATTTTTATTGTTAAGATGAATGTCAAATAGGGTTAAAATATGTTATGTATCTGTTCCATTCTGTTTTTTAATAAATGCTGAATATGTTTCTGGATGTTTAAATCAAATTAACAAAAGACTTCCAATGAATGAATAATAAACTCACTGTCATTATTTTAGGAAATTCTAACACCAATTTAAAGCTGTTATTTTATTTCTCAGTATTTCTTCATGATTAATGGATAAGAGTTTGATGTAAAGAACTGTTACTTTTTGAGTCTACTTGTAAAAATCTTTTTTCTTTGTTTTGTTGTTTTCTACTTCCTTTTCTTTCCAGAAATACCTATTTCTTATAATTACAATAATATGTGTTATTCTTTTTCTTTCACATAGAAGCAAAATTAACTGGTTAGTAACACACATTTTAAGGAAAAAGAAAGAAAAAAGTATGGAAATGCAACCTGAGTTTACTGGAGAACAAGAAGAAAACTCTAAGAATAAAAATAATTAAAAAAAAAACACTGAAAATTGACATTTAATAAAAGTAAGATGTGATAAATGTAATAGAAATATCTATGTCCCCTTCTCTCATAGCATTGTGAAGACAAAAATGTTCATAACTCACACTTTGGATTTTGGGAAAAGTCATAACTATAGTGTAAAGCTCTGCTCTAGAACTCCTTATTAGTGCGTCAGTTTACTGGAAGATTGCAGCGTCATGCTGGAAAATATTTTTCTGAGGTGATGTTTTAATGCAGTAACATTTCCGGAAAAACCCCTATCAGGATCTCCCCAGCTCTGTTCTGTTTTCTTTGAAAACTTTTGAAAAATATGATTCAGCAGGAAACTGAGTGGTTAAATCAGAAAAGCACTTTGGAAAAAGTTGAGTATAGCCAGAGGTGGTCAGACTGACATATTTTAGGATGAACTGGACTGTCTTTTTGGAAATATAAATAAGAGAATAAGAGAACATTGGAACTCTTAAACAGTGTTTTAATGGTGAATAATGAGAAGGCTGAGGAAAAAACTGCTTTGTTCTCAAGACAGTCAAATACCTTGAAGAAAGAATTTGGAATCTGATTGCAGATCAAATTTTATAGCTGGATCCCACCTTTGTTCCTATACAGTCATAAACCTGGGGACAGAAGCATTCAAATTTCATGGCTGTACTTGAATTTTGTAGCTTGGCAATGTTTATGATCGTTGCCACTACCAGATGTTTCTGAAGACAGTCTTTATTTATTTTTAACTCTGTTGATAGGAGCCATCTGCTTCTCAAATATCTAAGCTAAAGAATGGCTGTAATGTATATTTAATAATTAACTGGCAATGAGCTGAACTGAGCTACTTTGTAATTGAGTAAGCATTTATAAATCCATTCTCTTCTTTTGCTTACTTAATTGGGGATTTGAAATTTCTGGGATTTGCAAACCACAGTGTGCCTTCCAGTGGATGAAGACCTTTGGATACCAATATGAGGCTACCTTACTTTTCTTTGATGTTTTTAACCAATTATGAATCAGTTGGCAGGATATACCTTAAATTTCTGTGAATATATATGAACTGAAAATACATTTAGTATAGATAAAATGTTATTTTAGCCTTGTAAAAGAGAAAATTAGTATGAAATAGAATCAAATTGAGCATTGGTAAAATTGCTTTTTCATTTTCATTTTTCCTATTTGCTTATATATACTGTGTAAATTTTGATGCAACTCAGCAATGATAAAATAGAATACATTAATAACAAACGTTTTTGTTCAAAGAAAATAATAGAAGTTTATGGAATTTCTCAAGCACATTTTAAGCAGATGCTTTGATCCCTTTTCCCTGTGTTGATTACAAAGATTTTTTTTGCCTTTGAAAACAGTTCTTATGGATTTTGGCAGTACAGCTCACTGTTGTGAATCACTGATGATCTATGATTTATAGTTAGATGTCAGCACCAACTTTGAAAACATGAATGTTCTTTACTTCAGAATTGCTCTGAAAGTCCCTTGGGAAGAGGAGAATTGTCTGGCCCTTCCATTTCCAGTCTGAGCAGGAAGTTCAGGGGAACAAGAAAGCTAGAATAATACCAGAATATTTGTACAAAGTTAAAGCTGAATCTGGAGTGAAATCAAGTGTATGCTTCTTTTTTAATTAGGCATGTAATGCTTATCAGCAGATAATTTTATCCCAGTGCTTTGGTCACATCTTACAGATGCCACAAAGCCTTTCTCTATTATGAGAACATGACTCCTAGTATTTTATGCCTTTATGGTCTGCACACTATGGAAATGTCATAGAGATTTATTGTGCTCTGAGAGGACCACCTGAGAAGATGGACTTGGGAGTCATGGCCAGTATCTGAACTAACTGCCTCATGTACTAGTTAGACACTCAAACCACAGAACATAACAGAGCCTTATCATTTTCCCTTTCTTATGTGCCCATTATTGATCTCACGTCCTCAGTTCATGAAGATATTACAGTCACAATGGAGAGTAGGTTTTTTATTATCTGTGAAATGGAGAGGCAAGACAGGCAAGTTTTTTTTAAGTACTGCATTGTCCCATATTTATCCATGAATTACCACATAACTTCTAAGGGAAAACATGAAACTATTGTATTACGTAATATCCTTCACTTGTATCTGGAGTAGTCAGAGACTAATTGGCCTGGTTTTTACTCTTCACCCACACATTTCCACTGGCTTCTGGCTGATCTCAGATTGAATTTTACAGCTAGTTTTGTTTTTTTTTTCTTTTGCATTTTAGGACTTCAGTCTTAAATGAATGCTCTTAGAGATGCTCAAACTCCTGTGCTGTTTCTGAGTTATGTAATTTGCCAAATTTCTAAGGCTGTTTGAAATTTTAACATGGAGGGAAAACAGAGGGCAGGTGAAAATGTCAAGCTGAACTTCTTCAAGAATGTACAGTTTATCAGCTGTATATAATAGCCTCAAGGAAATATATGAAGTGAAATCAAGACAGACTTAAACTTGTTCACAAAGCAATAAAGCAGTGGCACACAGGGAATTTCTCAGTGTGACAAGCATCTTTGCGAAGCTGGCTCTGAAAAGAACTCTGCATGGGGTTCATTAAAATTCTACAATCACGGTCCACAAACAGAGCAGGATACACAGTGAATAAAGGCCTGTACAAACACAGAGGTCCAGGGAAAATCAGGTTGCTTTGTTATAACCTGAAAGTTCATATTCTCACTGGTATTCCTATTGACTTCAATTACATGATGGAGTCCTCAGGACTATCTAAAGATGAATCAGCTCTGAGACTCATGAAAAATCCCTATCAGTCCAAATACATCAATTCACCTTTCCCTCCTCATGTTGGCTCAGTATGGCTAAGCATTTTTATTCTTTCTTTTTTTAATTGTAAATATGTAAATATGAGATGGTATATGAAGACAAATTTGCATATAAAGAATTGGGGTAGGTTTTATCTTAATCACATCCTGACAGAAAAATGCTTTTCAAAAATTAACAGATTTTAAGACCTGAGAACAGTCAGACAGAACTCCTCTGTAATAAAGAATATTTCTTTACAAACCTATAGCTTATGTTTCAGTTGGACTGCATTTTCTAGAAGGAAATATAAGGTGAAATTCTGATCCTATCATCTCACAGACATAAACAGCTAGCAGGAAACAGGGAACTGAGTGCTGATATTTTTGTTTATATTAATTCAGGATAAAAATATACCCTACTTTATAGTTCATGAGTACTAGCGCTCACAATAAAATAGTAAATGCTATATAGCAGTGTTCTTTTAAAAAAAAAAAAAAAAAAGAATCAAATTCCTTGCCATTAACATGCGACAATTTCTCCACAAAGTCCAATCTTGTTCTCCTTACTCAGGCATCACTGCCCTCCATTAATTTCATCTGGATTTTATCTAAATAAAGAACTGCAGAATCTGATCCCTGGTTGAAATAAATTAAATAGGATAACTCATTAAGGAAACAAGTCAAAGGGAGTTTTTCTGATTGTAGTGTGAGAGATGTTGACAGCAGCTAACCGTACCAGCAAGCTTGTTGCCTCTATGAAAACCTGCTCTCTTTCAGATTTTTGGGACGTTTTGCCAAATAAATTTGGCAGAGTCTATATTTGCCACTGCTGATCCATTTTAACAAGGTTTGTGGGTCATTTGAAAGCTGCAAAGCAGAGTGAGACTTTGCTTTTCTTGTTTTGCCAATTTCATTAAGCTTTGGCTGGTAGCTAAGGGTCATTTCCAAAAGCCTAATGGACATTTTTATGAGGTTTCTACAGGGGCACTACTTACTTTCTTTTCCTGGCAGATTTCCACACTTGCTGTGACTAATGCTACCTCTATTGTTATTTGACAAGAGGAAAAAAAGACTTTTTTTTTTATCCCAAGGAGAGAAGCTGTCAGCTACCAGCCAAATAAAGACTTCAGTGTTTACCTTTCCACATGGCCTGTTGGCTGCACAGGGGCAACAGGAGATTTTTTAAATAGATAGAATGAAAGAATATGCAAAATAGCATCAGTGAACTGAAAAAGTAAACAATTTGCATATTTCTACTTGTCAATCCACCTTTTCTTCAGTGGCATATTGCTATGGAAACAAGGAAAGATCATTTTATGATAGCAATTAGGATTTTAGCCAAAAATGCTCACCTTTTGGCCACACCGTAGAAGGTTGCTATGTCATCTGGATGCACTAAATTGAATACCACAGTGATTCAGAGTGTCTAGAGTGCCTGGCTATTTATTGCTTTCAGGACTGACCTTGCATATTTACCTAAGCAGGATTGCCAGTGGAAGTAAAAGGAAGAGCTGAACTGCTAGGAGACATCTGCTCAGTACCCAGCCTTGGTAGCAAGCCTGTTTATCAGACGGATGTATTTTGGTAGGAAACCTCAGCTCCCTGATTCAGTATGGATCTACCAGGATGGCATTTTGTCCCTTCCACAGAGAGAAAAGGCTTTCAAGGTCCTTATCTATGTTTTGCTGTTTTACCTTGAATTCTCCTTTCTCATGAGGGAATTTATTTTTTTCTTCAAAGATCTCATTCCCAGCCTCAGACTGCTCATCATTTCATCAAGGACATGCACAGTAATCCTACTCTGCGGAGCGCTCTTCAGGTGTCTTACCCTTTATCTGGGGTACCTGGGATATATAAGACACTGTTTTAAATGAATGATGCTTTTGCCATATGTGTACAGGTTGCAGGGGTCCAGGCACACTATGCTTCCTCAGGAGAGGAAGCAAAGCAGAGAGAGTGTGATACTCTTTATTTACGTTCTAGTGAGGGTAGAACTTTTGTAAGGGTTTTATCCTAACAATTTTTGCATATGCATGCAGTTCAGAGGATCAGAAGGCTTTCAACTCTCTACTCTTTCCCAGAGTAGCACAAATGAAGCTTTTATGGTCCACAGAGCTCCTGTGGGTACTGTGTTTTCAGCTGAGACTCAGTAATATGGCCCAATTTTCTCACTTGAGTGTAAGTTATTGCATAGGATTGCATAGTGCCTGCTGATGCATGGCACTGCAGACACTCTTGCTATATGGAGTCATCCTGGGGGGGCCAAAGGCTCCTACTCCTCCAGCAGGGTTTTGTTTGCAGCAGTGCATCACCACACAATGTCAGTTCAAAGGAAAGCAGATATTTTCAGACAGATTTTTCTCAGTTAACATTTCTGCTTTTCACAAGGTTTTCTGCATACCAATCCTCCTTCAGATAGAGCTACATCAGCACAAGCAGAATGTTTTGTTTGAGCAAATGCTAAAAGGCTCAGCATATATGAACTCTGATGCCAAAACTGCTGACCTGCATTGCTCCTTGCCAGTGCTGATCCAGTCAGAGTAATTAGAAGATAGCAGTATGCCTTCCTCAGATACTGAAGGGGTAAAGCTGGTGCATATTGAAAGTGTCCAAGGGACTCAAAAAAAATGTGGCTACTGATTTTTATGCATATATATATTTATATTTTTAATTATATATATGCATTTGCATTTGTTGAGCTTCAGAAAAATTATACTCTAAAAACAAAACTGTGTCTTATCTTTCATTTCAAGGTCTTTTGAATAATTTCTTGTAGTTAATTATAGTTTTTCTAATGTATGTATTTTAAATGGACAAATTAACATTTTTTATGTTATAAATCTTATTGCAATTACTAAGTCTTATTGAACTTACAATTTTATCTCAGTGGAATAGATAAAAGAGATCTGCAAATATTTTTTTTTGTAATCTTTCACACATTTATAAAGCACAAATCATATTTTTAGTGTTCACCTTGCCACAGTATCTAAAATGTTACAAAAGTGCAGTTAACATTCTTCAATAGATTGAATTTTTTAATCTTATGATCTTATGAACTCTCTCTGTTTATGTCGTGGTGTTTCAGCACTCCAGAAATGGCATTACATTGTGCAGATGAAGAGCAAAACTCACTCAGGACTTATGTGAAGATTAAGAATGTCTCGGGCTGTCTTTCTTAGTTAATCTATTTTTTATTTCTGATCTCCAGCTCTCTGCAATATATATTTAATATGAAACTATGCTACTTCCATGGATAATCACTTTCTATCTATCTGTATTTGTTTCTTCTATTCTAATGCCAGTACTGTTTTAATAACATTTATTTTTAGTTCTCAAAACTGTATGAATCTTATGGCAAAAAGTGAGATAAGTCTGTGCCATTTGGGAGTTTGGAGTCCAGTTGTTTGAGCCTGTAATAATTCTACTTGTAAAGAAGTGTAGTATGTCCAGATATATATGTTTTTTTCAACTGCATTGATTTTATAGAACTGACAAGTGGTGAAAGAATACATTTCATCAACCCAGAACACTAGCTAGATTTGTTGGTCAGCTGTTAATATTACCTAATTTCTATGCAGAGTTCATATTGAGATTGGCACATTGCTAGTGCACTCTCATCACTATAGGACCATTAAACTACTGCTGTCATTTCAGTAGTCTGGAAGGTTTTAGCTGCATAAAATAAACCAGATAAGGTCTAGCTTACATTTATTTAACTGAAATACTGTATGAACCAGAGACCTGAGGATTCAGTTTTCTCCCCTGAAAAATGAGAGTAATACCATTTTCTTACCAACAAAAGGTGTTTTTTTCAATACCTTACTGAAAGATTGAGGCTATAGTTTGAAGTTGCTGTGTTTTTGGCTCAGGAGTAGATCTAGTAGTACCACTTGGGCCTAAACAAGCATAAAGAGGTTTGGATACACTTTGATTTAAATACTGCAGTATAGTATGATTGAAAATGTTTAATATGAAAGCAAAGGTTTTTAAAACAACTTTGTATGCTTCCATTTTCCAAAAAAGAACTGCACAGATGTGAGGATCACTGGATTCACAAAGACACTTATGCATTTGCTCCAGTGCATTCTCCAATGCATTCGCCCTAATGATGGTTTTTAAGGTTCAACCATCCACTGCAGTTCCATGAGGTGTAAGTTAATAGATTTCACAATGTAACACAGAATAAAAATAATCTTAAGTGGGAATGGGATCCATCTCTCCATGGTCTCAGATTTGCTCCTGCTCAGCAGTTTCCAACAGGTTTTCTGACCTGCGTCTTCTACAGCTAAGGATGTCAGAATTTCATTCACAAAAATTTGGAGCGCAGAATAAATTCATTACCTGGATTGAATCACGTTTTCTTTCACATGTCCGTCCAGGAGAAGTAGTAGGAAACAGTTTTTCTTAAATAATCAATAGAAATTTGACATTCAGATATTTTTCTTCTGTGAATTTGACAGAGAAGCTTAGAGTTATCTGATTCTGTGATGAATTTTATGTTTCATTAATACTGTTAGTTTGTATACATTCTTGAAAAGATAGTCATTGTTAGAAGGAACAGATTATTTATTGAAATAATTTGTTAGATTCTTACATCAGTGAGCTAAAAATGCCAGGTATTTACTTTATGAATGTTCCAGAGGATACAGATGTTGTACTATGGATCATTATTATAATTTCAGTGCATGTTATCAACTTTGCTAGAAAAGCATACAAATGTTTCCTATAAAATCTGAAAAAAGAAATAGCTATGTGGGAAGTCACTGTGCATAGTAACTGCAGAAAGGATAGTTTGTGTGTGTGTATTAAATGCATACATGAATGATATATGAAGTAAAAAAAACAAAAAAACCAATCTGATGCATAACGGATACATGGTGTTATACATCTATACATATGCAATATCTTTTGACTTTTGTGATATTCCATGCATGCTAAATTGCCTTCTTGCAAATGCTGGTACTGTGTAACATATACAACAGGGAAGTAAGTGGCAGCATTTGTGTGGCTGTTACAAAAATGTGAAGCAGATGTGGTTATTTTCAAACTTGAGGTACTGCCTGTAGGTTTAGACACTGGGTACATTTTGCATGTGAATTTTCAATGGAACCAGAATCCTGGTGTTCTTTATCTAGTTTGCACAGGGTTTTGCAATCATCTGGCAAGCAAACAGTAGTGAAAGAAATTGTAGTATATTAGTTGAAAGATTTAAAACTTATTTAAAGTTACTAGTGATGATTAAAATAAGAAGTCCTTTCAGGAATCACTTCTCATATGCAGATACTTTTCTAGAGAATATAGAACTTGCTTCACTCAGCCAAGTTTGATAATGAAATATACTGGTATTTAGATTTTAGGCATATTTGGAAATTTATTTGTAATGCAATTATACAAGCAAACAGAAATGGCAGTTTACATATTTCATGCATTTTATTAGTGAAATGAAATACCTTGATTGAAGGCAAATAATGAACAATCTACTATTTTTTTTTTAAATCTTTTTCTATGTAATGCTCTATAGTAATATGAGTATTGCATCTATACAAAGGAATTCTAGATCATTTCAGGCAGATCCAATTCAAACATTTTGAGCGTAAGTCAGGTGGCTTAAGTCCAAGCATATGAATCCTTTCATCCATTTCCTTTCTCAGTCTACTTGACTACCTGCAAGAAAGTACTGTTTGATATTTAAAATGTACATAGATTCTCAAGTCTGTGCCATTGCCTATGCTTAGATAGCTTCATATACTGAAGACATTTCATTTTTTATTTACATCCAAGTTTATCTGGGATCTGAACTGAATATACCCATACTCATTGTGGATACAGTGCACCAGTGTATTTGAAGAATGCCTATAGCATCAAATTAAAGCTAAAAAGTATTATCTGTATCCTCCAGCTTTCATTCAGAAACTAAGAGACAAAAGTTGTATATAACCTAGTTTAATTATCACAGAATCTCTTCAGATCATTGCGTCCAACCCCCGTGCTACTGCAGGTTCCCTATAACAGATCACACAGGAGAATATCTCAGTGGGTTTTGAATATCTCCAGAGAAAGAGTCTCCACAACCTCCTTGGGCATCCTGTTTTGGTATTCTGTCACCCTGACAGTAAAAATGTTTTTCCTTGTGTTTTTATGGAACTTTCTATGTTGCAGTCTGTACCTATTTCCCCTTGTCTTGTCAGTGGGCACCCTTGAATAGAGCCTGGCCCCATGCACTTGGCAAACACCTGTTAGATATTTATAAGCATTGATAAGAACCCATCTCAGTCCTCTCTTCTCCAGGATGAACAGTTCCAGATCTCTCAACCTTTCCTCATAAGGGAAACTCTCCAATACTTCAGATGTGGCCTCGCCAGGGTGAAGTACAGGGGGAGGATCATCGACATATAGGCCATGCTTTTTTAATGGACCCCAGAATAACACTGGCATTATGTATTACAAGAGCACACTACTGGCTCATGGCCAATCTGTTGTCCACCAAGATTCTGAGGTTCTTCACAGAGCTAATTTCCAGTGGGTCAGCCACTAATCTGTACTGATGCATGCAGTTATTCCTCCCCAGCTGCTAATATCTACACTTGCCCTTGTTGAATCGCATAAGGTTTCTCTCTGACCTACATTCCAGCCTGTCCATTGTTCTAGAAAGAGTAAGAAACACAGTCATTTTGATGATTTTCTACTGGAGGTTTGCTTTTTCAACACATACTAAATTTAAATGCTTCAGAAAACATGTCTACAAGTTGATCTTATCTCCTAGCCTTCAGTAGTTACAAAAACATAATTATCTTAATTTGAAACATACCCCATGATTGGTTTTAGTATGTCTTTACAAACGGCCTAATATTCTAGACTGTGGTTTGAACTTCTTAAAAGAACTGATTAAGCATTAAAAGTCTTTTTGTTTTCTTGATTGTTTGAGTTCTGAGAGCCTTGGTGGCTAGAGCTGTCGTTTTCTAATGACTTGTGTTGGTTTTTTTTTACAGACTAGTTCCTCTTGATACTTACTTCATTGTTGCTTTTTTTTCACAAAAGTATTCCCCGTTCCAAACAAGTAAGTTGAATAAAAAAGGACTATTGGGAACACTTAGAGCCCAAGATTTATTTTCTTCAAATGTAAACATTAGTTAATCCCCATTTTCCTAAAGGAAACTAAGGCATGGAGATGCCAAGTGGAGACAGTGGCACAGTAAGGTTTAGACCACAGGAGTTTCTAATTTGTTCTGTCTATTCAGCTTGGCACTATAAAACAACAATTTCCATCATTCTTGCTTATCTCAGAATCACAAGCTATTTTTCAGTTTCCTTTCAAACATCAGTGTGCCAAACACTGTCATGCAGTGACTGCTATTGACATGGGCAGCCTGTGTCAAATTTAACACCACATGATCACATTTTTGAACAGCTTAAATTAGAAGCTAGTTAAAATCACATCTATTTAAAATGATAAAAGGGTTAGCAAAGCAAGCCAAAACAAGCAGTAATTACCCCAGCTCAGTTATTATTTGATAGGATATCCAGAATGGCCAAAGGAAACAAACATACTATGTGTACTGTCCAGCTCCAGGCACTTAAGTTGTATGGATATATAAGGAGTGCAGAAACATTACACAGTGAGGAGAGAAGGGGTCTGCAAAGGGCAATGCATTTCAGCTATACTGTGAGCCTGTCTTCACAGATGGTTTGAACAATATGTAGATCTGTGCTATTTGCAAATTGCCTGTCACATGTTCCTTTTGACCTTCAAGGAATAAGGATATATCCCAACATAATGCTTGCATGATTTTAGTTCCTAGATGGAACTTGTTACCATCTGAGATTTCTTCTGCTATTTTTTGAATATGGCAGAAGAAATACTATAAGCACATGGCAGTTAGAAAATGCCCCACTTCCTCAGTTGAAAAAATTTTTGTACCTGCATCACCACATTGGGTGGCCCTGTGTGGAGCTAGGAATTGGACTCTAGAATCCTTATGGATCCCTTCCAACTCAGGATATTCTATGATTCTGTGATTCCTAAAGAGATTTCTCTATCCTATTATCTCAAGATAACACTCGCTTTAAGACAGATTAAGATAAGTGAGGGCACCGCATTCAAAATAGAAAATACCATTACAGAAATCTGTACAATACATAAATTGAATATGTTTCAAAATTACAGTGATCTGTGTGATTTAAGGATTTATTTGTTAGGGTATTTTCCCCGTGCCTGTCTTGCTCTCAGCTTCCCAAAGATGGTAATCATGACATAATCATTTATGTAGAAGGAGCATCCTGGAGTAATGCCAGTCAAGAGGGCCTCTGTTGGAGATCCTAGAGAGCTTTCCATTAGAAGGATCTTTGAAGAACATATAATTTCAATACCTCCTGTGCACTGATGATGCTAGTAAGTATTCACAGCATTGTCACTTAAAGTCTTCTTTGAACTGTAGGTTTTCATCTCATGTTGTCAAACCCATTTCTTCCATTTCTATCTTGAGGAATTAGCTACATTATTCCTCTCAACTGAGATAAATTTTCCTTTACTTTCTTTGAGGCTTCTTTTAATTTGTGTAGATGGTATCACAAACCTACCTCAGCATGTGACCCAAGCTTGTTGTTGTTCAATAAACATTTAGACAATTATATGAGATATATTGTTTAGCTTTAGGTTGCTGTGTGTGGAATTGGGTTCTATGTTCTTCATAGATCCTGTCCAGCTCAGAATAATCTATAATTCTTTGATTCTAATATCACTTGTTCTTCACTAATTATTAAGTGTCTCCTTGCCTTTACAAAATAAAGGACAAAACTTTCCCTTTTTCTTTCTCTTTGGAGATTTATTGGGATACTTGGTGCGAGATTATAGTCTTTCAGCAGACCTTGTATTTGTTCAGTTACCGTGCTGAGTTATCGTTTTCATGTGAGGTGAAAATTTTTTATTCATTTCATTTAGAGGCATTGTCCCCAAAGAGTTATATTTGTGTATAGACAGATGGAGTAATTACAGCTGGTGTGAAGACTATGTAGTTATAATTACAGCTGGTGTGAAGACTATGTAGTTATAGAAGAAAGATAACTCCAGTGCAAAAGTTTTATCATCCCTTACTTCTTGACTTTTAAGTATACTGAACTGCGTTTAGGTTTCTTACAAACATCTGTGGACTCCTTTCCCCTGTCAAGCCTATGGAAAACTTCTTTTCTGATTTGACAAGTAGTTTATGTAAATTTCTGCTGACATTATTATACATTTGTTTATCAAATGTTAATAAAAAACAAACACAGATACAATAAAAATTCAGTTTAACAACGTAAGTCTGTTACCTCTCTCTTCTTTCACCCCCTGCCAGTTATTTAGAAGAAGGCATATCTGGTAATACATATATCTACAAAAATTAAGAATTCTGAACTGATTTGAAGGCACAAAATAATGTAAAAAATAAAAGAATGACAATGTGAAACTGCCAAATGTACATTCCTAAACACCAGAGTTTTTCAGCTGCAATTATTTACCATTATTTTATGCTTTCCAGGCCCTCAGGTTCTTAGAGTGAGTCTAAGCAGTAGCCATTGGTTGGAAATGCAGAGTAATATTTCTGTCTCCCTCTTCATCAATTACTTGTAGTCCTCATATTTTATCTAGTACTTAACAGAAGATTTATATGCAGCCAAAAACTGCAAAGCCAGAATTTCATACTTGGTACTTTGTACTCCAGCCTCCCTTTCCAAGTCCGGGAAAAGTTGTGACCATCTGCCCCACAGAGGCACTGAGTATTTTGAAGGACAATATTTTTATTGAAATTCAAGGCCTACAGAACAGTGCTTACATTTCAAAGTAATTCCTTAGACTTTTGTTGTGAATACCTGCTTTCTGTCTGAGAACACTTAACCAGTTAAGCAGTGACAATTTTCAGATTCTGTGATTGGCAGTCTTACAATGTGAAGATTAAATCATTTGGGTGTTTAGAAAGGAAATATAGCATGTCTGTTTTATATTTTGTGAACAGAAATGTAGGAATAAGTTTGAGGAGAAGTATTATTATTAGCTTTTGGTTTCTAAAAAGGGAAGGTGTGAGGGTGTCAGACTGTAACTGTCCATTTAGCAAGACACAGTCTTCAAAGTAGAAATTCATTACCAGAAGTTCTACATACATGTTTACTATCTAAATATGTGGATGTTTTCAGCTCATAACATGACCACTTCACAAAGTACAAACCACAGCATAGGAAAACATGCCTCTTGCTATACCACAGGCTGTGTTCTGCTCTTCCTGTAGGATCTGTATAATTTCCTGTTCATGTATCTAAATATCAGTCTGGAGCTCTTCAATGGAATGTACAAGATATAACTTTTTTTTTCAGTGACTAAAACTTCTCACTGAATACATGTGGATAAACATCTGGCATTGGTTTGTGGTTCACAGAAAAAGAGGGTACTGACAGCAGCAGAGACCATAAGACATGTTACAATCATGCACTCCTCTGCTTTCCCTCCACTGTAAAAATTCAGCTCGATCCTCAGACTGTACTGTAACCACCCCCTCACATTGTTTGCTGTAAAGCTGTGGTCAAAATCAGTATCTTCTTTGTGCAGATCTGCAAGTGCCTCCCACAGCAGCATCACCCGCTAATGGGTAAACATATTGCCTTTTCAATTGTCCCCATTTCCCTTTGGGAAAAAGGAAAGGAAGTACTTTTTCTCATGACGCATAATAAAATTATGGAACTCATTGCTGCAGGATGTTGTGGAGGCCAAAAATTTTAATGGCTTTTAAATTGTATTAGATAAATGCACGAGGATTGGATCCAACAGTAGCTCTAGAATATATTTATCTACATCAGCCTACCTCATAGCTTTGGATATCTTGGAGAATACACTGTCCTGGAGATCTTACGCACACTCTGGTCTAATAGACTTTCTACTGGGGACTATTGTCAGAAATAGGATTCAGAATGAAATAAAATTTTGGCATAAATAACTTTTTTATGTCTTTACATTCTTGTCTTTCTTAATCTTTTCAGAAGTTATTTTTATTATCACCAATGCTGAATGCTCCCTATTTTATCAGAAAATTTATCACCAATTTTATCAAAAGAACTGATACTTTGCTGTTTAGTGGAACAAAAAAATAAGAAGGTTTAAATACTGCTAAATATTGAACTGGCATATAGTAAGCTTTATCTTGTGAAGTAAACTATGCTTTTGTTCTTGTAACTTCTTCATAGCTTAACTGCTAGTTAAGAAACCATATAAATCCAAATGATTACAAATGAAGCAGAATCAGGACTATAGTTATATTCTGTTCTTCCAATGTAATTACATATTTGGTTTCTTTTTCTTTTCTTTTTTTTTTCTTTCCATGCCACAAGTTAAGGTTCTTACATCAGCATATCTCTACACCACTACTGTGTTTCCACTAACATTAGTAGGAATTGGTTATGTGATATATGGATGCTAAATAGGTAATTTCAATTGCTTGTATTTGATTTCTGCACTGTAGACTTCCACAGACAGATGAGAGAACACTTATTATATTAAGTATTTAATTCACATAGAAAACACATATTCCAAATCACCCCCCGGAGGCAGACACTGTAATGCCAATATATTCTTGACTATGTGTTTCAAGAAAAGCTTTCCAATTTAAATTTATTCTTCCATTGAATACAATTTCAGTCTTGTTTTCACAGCTCTAAAGTAAGCCAGTTTTGAGGGAAAATATCTATATTTATTAGGACACATACAGGAGATTGCCATGTAAAAAGTCATAAAGAGGTCCTGAAAGATATTGTTAAGTGCTCTTGCATAGATGTGAAGACACAGCACATAAAAGGCACAGAGAAAGCTTTTAATAGAATATCGAAAGGAAAGAAAAGAAAGACAACGTGACCGTAATGGAAATTCTGTGCCATAAATAATAAAATGCAAGCTACGTAGGATTAGTTTCATCAGAAAGACTGCAAATTAGCATACGAGTACGCAGGTTTGGGCATCTCTTTTTGTATGAATTTCCACAACTGCATTAATCCTGCAAATTCAGTCATTGTAAGTTTTTGTCATCCAACGGATGCCCTCTTTCAAATAGTTGAAGATTTTTGAATGTCTTCTGTTAAATCATACTACATCAACCAAAACTCAACAAAAGCCACCTTCATGTAAATGCGCGAGCTGCTCTGCAATCGACTGCAGATAACTACTACGTGATGAGTAACGCTATTTGCATTTGCAGCCAAAGTTGAGAATGTTCTTAAGTATCCTTAAAAGCTAAACACCAACACTGTACTGCATTTCTTATCATTTAAAACTCCTGAGAAACCTGAAATTCTGTTGTGTGAAGGCAGAAATTCACATCTTCCTAAAGGACATACAGTGAAAGTATGAATGAGAAGGATGTATACTATAGATTCCACAATTTAAAAAAAAAAAAAAAAAAAAGGTTAAGAAGCTCATAGATAAAAGTTTTACATGAAGATAAATAGTAGGGTAATAAATGAAAATTTTCCAATTTGTTCTTTAATCATTTTTCAGATGAAAGAATCTGATTTTATTGTGCCAGCTCTGAATTTTCAACTTTTCTTTTCTGCAGCCCAACAAATATAAATCAAGCAGCTTTATTTGTTGTTGTTTTTGTTTTAAATTATGCTTGTACTAAAATACACAAACCAATATTTCTACATCATGCTCCAATTACTGAAAGAGGTTTTTAGTCCTCAAAGTATCTCCAACTTGAAGAAAAGAAAGGAGAAAAAATGTCTAGCTTAGTTTTTATATTATGAATGGGAAAGAAAGAAGGAATTGAGAAAAGGAAGAGGAATGGAAAGGGAGAAAAGAAAAGGAGGAGAAATGAAATTGAAGTTTCCAGAGTTGATTTCATGTCAGATTATCATCAGACATGCATAAGTTACCCGTAATTACCAGCAGCTTGCCGGCATGGTCATGAAGGCCAATGATGTGCTGGGGTACATTATAAAGAGTATGACCAGAAGGCTGTAGAAAATGATCCTTCCCCTATACTCTGCCCTGATGAGGTCACATCTGGAATACTGTGTCCAGTTTGAAGATCCTCAGTTCAAGAAAGCTGGGGAACTTCTAGAAACAGACCACAGGAGGGCCATAAAAATTGTGAGAGGGCTGGAGCACTGGAACAGGCTGCCCAGAGAGGTTGTGAAGTCTCCTTCTCTGGGGATATTCAAAACCCACACAGATGCTTTCCTGTGCAACCTACAGTGTGGAACCTGCTGTAGTAGGGAGCTGGACTCAATAGGTTCAAGAGGTCCCTTCCAAACCCTATGATTCCATGATAAATAAAAATAAAAATAAGAAAGCAAATAAATAAAACAAAGCAAAAAAAACAAGCAAGCAAACAAACAAACAAAAGCTATATAATATCACAAAAATCTATCAGGTGTTTTTGTGAAACAATGCCTGTCCTTCAACAGTATAAATTATTTCATCAGCAAGCTATAAGATGTGCTGGTGAAAACATACTACAAGTCAATCTGAAATTGAAAAAAATATTCTTTTCTTGATTCAGAGCAATTACAGCATTTGTGACATGTCTGTTCATGCCTAGCTACAACTGTAAAATCAGCAATAAATTAACTATTATGTGCTGATAGATCCTTTGTAGATTTAGAACCTGCATTAGCCACCTTGTAGAAAAGTCTAAGCAAAACTCATATATGAAAACTATGTAATTTTTTAGAAGAAGGTGGACCTTCCTGAAACCTACAGTTCCCCATCTCATCAATTTCATCTTTAATACCTTACGGAAAATTTGCAGAGCTCAGTGATAATGAATATAACTTTAAAGATTTGCTCCTGTACCACCAAAACGTACCAGCATTGTTTCAAAGTCCTGCTTAGATGGACATACTCAGCAGTGATCCTCTTGCCGCTGTTGAAGGTGAAGCTTTTAATTGCATTCTTGACATCTGAGAGCTTGATAATTTTATTTCCCATGTTCTTTATCTGACTCACAGAAAACAAAAGGTCTCTTACACAGTGACTAGCAAACTTTTAAAATAACTAGATGGATTCTCTGAAACAATGAAACATTTATATGTGAAATCTGGACTCTGATGTACGTTTTGTTTTTACAGTCATAATCCATGTAGATAATCACAGCTGATAATATCACTTTCAAGTGGACACCAGATCAGAAAACACATTATTTGTAAAGGACAGCAAGAAGCTCTATTTCATTTAAGTGATGACTGATAAAAAGCACTTCATTTGAAACCTGCTTGTATTGGCTGTGTCTTACTATCCCCTTCAATGCCTCTTTTGTATAGACAAAGTATTTTCATAAAAGTGAGTGCTGGATCTCTTCTAGTGTTGAATATGTCCTTGACTTAATATTGAGAGTTTTTCCTGATCATTCTGAACCTCATACTTATGTACTGCGACATTTGTAATACAAATAGGTAGACAGTTTCAATGAAATCCAATTAGGTTCAAGTCTTTATTTTTACTTATTTATTTATTGTAGAGATATCTAGTTTTGTCTTTTAAAAGCAAATAAAAAAATCACAGTCACAGTGTCCAACTTGTGTATAAACCTGTCTATTGTGACTACTTTGGCAGATAGATTTGCCACAGATAAATGCTTTTCTATTGTTACATGTGTAGGTTGTGAGAAATCCTAGAATCACAAAATTTCAAGCCCAAAGTTTATTTATGTAGAAAATTTGTGGAGCAATTGACTGAATATCTTTTCACGTTGCTCTCAAATAAGATATCTGTAAGTATTAATACAGAAAAACAGTATGGCTGTAAGCTACAGATGTCTGCAATAAAAATTCAGTGATATTGAGACATTTAAATTTAAGCATTTTACACATCTGTAAGGGACTTGATACAGGATCATCCTAACTAGGAACCCTCAAGCAAGTATGCTTTCACCAGTATGTGGAAAAACTGTCTCCAGAGATTGTCTAATATGTACCTAAAATCTTGAAGTTAGTGTGAAATATGGTGGAATTCTCTCTTTAATTTGTCAGTTTTATTGATGGACAAATCAGTTGAATTGTATTTATGCAATGATTCTTGCAAAATTTGTAAACACTTTTGGGAAGAGAGAGGAACACTTAGGATACAACATTTGTGTCACTGGGCTGAAACATCATGAACCTCCATGGGTATTTTCTTTATAGTGTCATGAAACTTGTACATTCATGACATGGTGGTTCTGCTGCAGGAGTTGAGAGAGAACATGTCTATATTTGGTGGGGAGGACACTATAATAGAAGGGAATTTTGAGGCCTAAAGCCACTCAGACTGAGGAGGAAAAAGAAGTCATATTATGTTTTTTAATGAAAATAAAAACCTGAAATGATCAGTTTGCTGTACCTAAGTAACTGATGCCTAGTCCAGGAGGATTTATACAGGAAATCTAAAGTGAAGTTTGAACATGCTTCCAGTGATTTGAAGTGTACATGAGTGCCTGCCAGTTGGCCTGAGTGGACTACCTGCTCATTGTGTCTGTGACTTTGAATCCCATTCTTAATACCAAAAAGACCCACTTTCAATGTAGCAAGAATTTAGGTACTTATCTTTGGCCTAAAGCTATCCTTGTAGATCAGAATTTGAACATTTTTGAGATTCTAGTACTTAAAGATTATTTTTATAAATGTTCCTATGCTTTCTCATTCATATAAGATATCTTTTCTCGTGGCATACTGAATAATTTTTATATGGTAGAGTATCTTTTATGTAGACAGTGGTGAACCTTCTGTGACTTGACTAATACAAGTGATTGGAAGGCAAGGTCCATGTTCTATAGCCAACATTATGTCTACTGTTTGGTTTGGCACAGTTAAATCTGTGCATTTGGAAAAATGTTTTATGAGGTATTTTGCTCAATAGCAATATTTTTAGATTTTAGGTTGACTATTTTAATAGTATTTAGGATTTCAGCAATCATCTCTAAAACCATTAATCATAACTGCTGCTGCCATTACCCATTAGGATGTACTAGTGAAAGAAAACTATTAAAACTGAATTGATATAGCTTCCAGGATAAAGGAAAAAATGAAACAAAATAGGCTGTACGCTTTCCTCTGAAACCTTAAGGAATATTCCTGTAAAAGAGGTGAATTGAGTGGTCTAATACTGGCAAACTTTATCAGATTGACTCATACTCCTTACTTGCTGAGAAAAATAAACAAAGAGAAAAAATTCTACCCTTTATAAATATATTAAATGAGTATAGAATCCTCCTTTTGCCATCCCATGGCACTATGGTATATAATGAACTAGTTATGAGATTCTTAGTAACTAGCAATATTTTTCTGTTTTCCCAGAGTATAAAAATGAAGAGATGAATTACACCAAATAACATGCAACATGATTATTTTTAGCTCTGATTCAACAGATTTACAGACAGTTTGTGGTCACTAAAGAAGTATTTGCATCTATTTATGTTATGACATCGCAGATCAAAGTTGGCTTTGACTTTCAGTTCTCTGAGTGAATAATGAAACTGGAATAAATCTGAAGATGTAAGAAGATTAACGCTACGGGAAGACAATTTTGATGAATGGAATGTGTAGAACGAAGCCCAAAGATCAGGCTTTTGAACACTGCTCCTCATCAACTAGGTTATGTACATTTATGTGTGTGGGCCTCAATCATCCCAGCAATCATGGAAATACTCTATGTTTAAAATGAGGCTTGTGGTGGCCACAGACCATGCTGAATATTAAGCCCCTGCAATACTATGTCCTGGGTGATTAATTCTGTGTACACATGATTCTGCAACATTTCTGTGCCTGAAGTTTAACTGTAGTACTAAGCTGAAGTGACAGAAACAAGTCCAGTAAAAATCCAGAAGTGAAAATTTAGCCAGAATATGTTTCTTTCCAAAAAGATGCATTTTCAAGTATGTGTCTTCAAGAAGTTTTTGCTTCTCAGTTGAGGGTCTTTTTAACAACTAATTGATGTTTTCCTTTCTTTTTTTTCTATGATTCTTAATTCATATGGTCAGAAAAGATCTATTAACTTTTCTGTAGAAGGGGAGATCACAAACAAACAAAAAAAGAAACTTGATTAAACTGATGGAGTTTTGCTGTTGTCCTTGCATGATTAGAACTTTTATGCAGTTAATTCAAAGCGAAAAAGAAGAAAGATGCCTGTGATTTAACTGTATGACTCAGGAAATTAATGATGATCAGGAGATCCCATCACAAACAGCTTACTTGTAAAATCCAGCTCAGGTCAGTAATGGTCAAAGGCATATCCATTTACTAGATTCTAGGGTGTTTTAATGCAGTAATTTGCCAGTTTTAGTTCACTCTATTTACCCTGATCCTATACTGAGATCTCCATGTGAGGAACTATATAATGACAGATGTTCACAATCGAGAGTGAGAAATTCCAACTCTTTTCCAAAGAACAGCCATCATAAACTATATCAGTTTGGGTCTTTCTGTGCAAGTTGACTGGATATCATAAGTGTAGGGTTTGCATATGGTCCTCTGTTGTCTTCCTAGCTTTACGTATTACTCATGGGCTTGGTTAAGTCAGTGAACACTGAACAGAAAGAAAATACTACTCATTACGAAAAAGGAACAAAATGACCAGAAAGACCTTCTTTCTGCCATGAAGCATTTATGTATTATTGTTGATATTACTTGGAAAGAGTGTAAACAAAAAAGAGCCAAATACAAGGCTGACTTTAAGTTGGCATTGTGTTATAAAAATATTCCAAGTTGCTCTGTGGATATAAAGTCTTACAGAATGTTCTGTTTCCTTAACTGAAAATCACATTGTCTGGATGAAAATATTTGGATTATTTATTTATGTTGGAAGAATGGAATGAATTTAAACTTAATTTAATGAGCTAACAAACTTAACCTTGAATGGTATCAAAGTTGCACTAATCTGAGCAGTGTTATGCAGAATTAGGGGAAGAGAAGAAATAACTAATTTAATCTGATTTTGGAAGTTAACAAGAGTACTGATGTATAGCTGTTGTTTTTATTTCAGTAACTCTGATGTTCTGCAATATGCTCTCTTCTTTTTATTGAGAGACATCTTTTCTATCAGAAACACTGAACTGCACTTCAACTTCCAGTGTATCTCCCTGACATAATTTTCTGTGCAGAAACCATGCAGGTTTTTTTAAAATGATTTTCAACTAATTAAAATCAATTTAAATTATCCAAGCAAGACACAGTAAACCATTGTTATTGTATGCTAACATTTTATTTTACATAAGATCATTCTGGAAATATTCTGGAAGTAAATTCTGGAGGTATTACATCAATAAAAAGTCACCTTTAAAATGAATCTCCTATTCATTTTTAAGCCATCAATTTTCTGGTGTACAAAAGGACAGTTAACTGCAGTATATTTAAAAATATATATTAAGTGTAGCTACTTGATCATCTATTTCCTTCCTTGTCAACTCAGGATTATTTCCTATAGTACTACACTCTGATTGTAAACTTCACCAGAGCTAATTATATACTGTATATAACTTTATAGCATTTGTCTAACTCATTTTATAATAAAAGCTTCATAGTAAATTTAAGAGTAGAATAGTCTTTAAGTATAAACGAAATAAAATGAAATACCAGCCTGATTAGCACTTCAGGATTCAAAAAGCCAGTTTCTATTAAAAATCTTTCTTGTCATTCTGGCTTTGCGACTATGTTGATGGATGTGGAGTTTGATGACCCACAGCCATAAAAGATTTTGAGTGTTCTTTGCTCCAGTTCATCTGCTCTACAGTGCAGTCTCTACCAAGTCCTCCAACTTTCTCGAGCATGGATGAAGGAAGTCCATAAAAGCACTGAGATGTTATTGACATTTTTCTCTGGTTCTTTCTTTTAAATGCCACTAACTGTTTGTTTGAAGCACCTTGGTAATTAGAGGGCAAATGGGGCTCACCGTTTACCCTCTAATTAGAACTGTACATTTTGAATAATTTCACTCCTTTTTATGGGGGCATTAATTGACAAAGCAGCATAAGCAAGAGCAAGAAACAAATAGTAGGAAAATTTTTTCTGAATGTATTTATGTGACATGTAGTTCCACTTTGTGATTCTGGTAGTCCAAACAGAGCTTACTTTCTGAAAGCCAGTGCTTACCTCATATTTACAAAAGGAAATTAGAGCTGCCACCTAAGGAAAGCTACTGGGACAGCCCATGTTTCAGTTTCTTATTTCACAGGTGTATCAGAAGCTCTGACAGATAATGTAACAGCCTTGAGGAAGGTTCATAGAAACCAGGAAGCCACAAGTTCAAATGTTACGTGCTCTTTGGCTGCTCCTATTTCAGCATATTTTATAGTCACCACTATTAAGCGAGGACTCACACTCTTAATTTTAGCAGCAGATGGCTTATCAGTGTCAGCTTCCTTTTTACCTGATAAATTAATTGACTTAGCTGTGGAACACAATCTTTTCTGGCAGGATGAGAACAGAAGCTACTTCTTATATACTACAGAACTAACTGTCACATACACCAGTATACTGTCACCACCAGGAAAGTGGGGAATAGACTAAACCTTTGTACTGAGCTGACTTGAGAATAATCAGCTCCAGCCACCGGAGATCCAGAGCCCACATCCCTTCCACCCCACAAAAATAGAAGCAGGATTATGAATGCATAGCATTCAAGTGGGGTGGGTACATTCATGATCTCTTTTGAGTTTCTGGAAGCTGAGATAAGGGAAAAAAGCTTGACTACTTCTCTTTTACTCTCTTGTAATGTCCAAAATAAATCTGTAGGGATTTCTGCTGGTACAGCTAGAAGTATTTCTTTTTACTTCTTGCAAAAATCTGCTTTCACTGGTGAAGCAGATGAGCTCCTCCGCTATAAGTGCAAAACTGTGCAACCATCCCAGATTAAAAAGTAACCTCAGAGTAACCCTATCTAACCCAGATGTTGATAAGTGAATGAATGCAAGGAGGAAGAATCACAATTTCTAAACACTCAACTGTCAGTTCGGAGAAGGAACCTTCAGCCGGAGCATTTTTGTAGTCATCTAGTTTTCTTTGGCAAGCAGAAGTCCTACCTGGAAGAAGTCTTTGAGATCAGCAATGCTGCTGCTGATTTCTATCTGAGCCTCTGGTCTCAACAGGCTTGTAGGTTATGATGGAAAAGCTGCCTTCAAGCCGTGACCTGCTGTCTGTAGCAGTCTGCTGTAATGGCCCCTCATTTAGGGTGCTGTGAAAGCAGAGTTACTGCTGTTGCTCAGCTGGGAAGGAGCCCCATCTCCAACTGCAGAGAGACAAAAAGATAAGCTTCAAACAAACCCTACACACCTCGACCTTTCAGGAAGTTCATCTCTCAATTGGAACTCTGCAGCTTTTGCTCATTTTACATACTTCTTCCTGGATTCTTCCTTTTAAAGAAAACAGCTTTGTAAAGGGCTTTGCAGTACATTTGCAAAGAAGAGAGAAAAGTTCTGTTTTCCTGATTCTTTGTCACCACACTGACAAAATGAACCGTCCCATTATCAGACAGAAATCCATTAAACATTTTACACCTTGTGTAGAAATTTACATCTCTCCTTCCCTTTTCCTGCTGGGAATTCGTGGTAGCGTGGTGATTTATTTCAAGTAAAACAGAAGCACTTATATAATAATTTTTTTTTTTCATGTTTATCAGTTAGTATTTTAGTCCAAGTATAATAATGGTTAATAATCCCTATTTGCACATTTGTACTAATATTAACATCATTCTTTTCATGAGAAAGTAATCATGGATATCATACTAATAGATTTACAGTAAGATGACAAACCCCATTGTTTGGTTTCAGAGCAGATTAATGTTGCAGACAGCTAATTAATACTAAAATAATGGCATTCCTATTGGTTTTGTAAAGATATTTTGACCCAATCTGGAGTTGAAAGTCAAAAAGAAAAGTGACGTCTCAAGGGTGAAATTCTGGCCAAATTGAGGGTAACTGCAAAACATCCATTTACTTTAATATATCAGAATTCCAGACTTTATCTGACCTTCCTGTCTCATCCCAGTAGAGGATCATTTGCTTTTTTTTCCAGAGATAAATCCACATGTGTCCTAACCCCACATTATTTGACCTCATGGAAATGAAACCGCAGAGCTACCTGAACTGAAAGGATTGGATCCAGATGAGACAGAGATGCAAGAAGGAACCAGGGATTTCCTGGCCTGTCACCCCACAGGTCTCTTGCATGGCCCTGTTGGCTCCAGGACTGTGGTCCCCCATGCAGTCATGGCATACAGTTAGGTTGATGTTTCAGTACCCTGGGTGGAAGACCTGTGTTCTGCAAAAAAGAATCTCTATCCTGGAACATTTATGCACGATTTTTTTGTGGCTTTTATGTAGGTTTCCTGTGGTCTGGGTACAGGGATTTGTAGGGGGGTAGACTGATGTGCTTTGCAGTAACTGAAACAGTTTCTCTGGGTCCTCTGGGAGCAGCAGACATGAGTATTATTAGATCTACAATCACAGAATTCTTTTAAGGTCTGACAAGATTTTTCATCTGTTTTCTGTACTGAAGAAATTGGCATGCTATAATGCTCTGACTATAGGGCATGAATGTGTTTGCCAGCTAATGGGCAGAATGTCTAACTATTAGTGTAACTGTGACCTACATCTCAGCAAAGCAGCTGCCAAACTTTGCTCAGGATTCACGAGCACTTCGCTCTCTACTACTATAGTACAAGGTGTGATAGATATGAACATTATTGATGTCAGTTCTTCTTTAGATCGAATAGCTGTAGTCATGAGAAATGTTGTCTTAATTCCGATGTGTTCTGCACATGTGGTTAAACTAATGACCTGAATGTTTGCATTTATATACTGCAACTACAAAATCAGTGCTACAGATATGTTTCCTTACCCATGAGAGAGAACAGTACCACATGGTTATCGTTATGAAAATGAGATTGAACTAAAATCCTGAATCTGAATACTTGAAACTTTAGGAATATCTGTATTTGATTTTGAACCTTGGTCATCCCTGATTCTGAAGTTACAGCATTTTTTAAGGGCTTGAGATATTTTCATTTTATTTAGTAGTACTGTTATGGTGATGTATTAGTTTACTGAATGTATTTCTGATTACATTGTGAATGCTTCTCAGTTATTACAAAACCACTCTTTTGAAAGAGGTTTTAGTTGGCAAGAAAACATTAGTCTTATTGTTACATGGAGTCTACTTGGGATTTATTTTAAAATTAAAAATAGTGTAGAAGGTACATAGAGAAAGCAAAACTACTGATAAATACTAAAAATTCATACAAGATCTAAGTGGAAGAAGAATTTGGAATAACCAGCTTGTTTCATCTTTTACTCACTGCTCTATGTTTTCACTACATTAATCATGTCAAAAGGGATGTCACAATGTATTTGTGAACTGTGAAGCTCCACTGGGGCAAGGGCCAGTGCATGTTCCTGGATTACAAATAGGATATGACTGTGATCGTTATCACTTTGGGCACATGGACATTTTGTGGAAATTTACAAACAGAAGTGGCAACTTAATCAGCAAGAGCAGAAGTCTGACAGCCAACCCTGACGCCTTGCTGGGAGTGTGGGAGCAGTGGTGGTGCCAGTACGCCTGGGAGTTTAGTTAACTGATCACAGGCAAGATAGTCACATTGAGAATGTCTAAAGGATACATCACAGGCATCAAAACAGTTTACTCTAGGAAAAAGTGGACAGGTTGTAATTTTAAAAAGTTTAGTTCTCTGAGTCTGTATTGAGCATGCATGTACTATAAGCCAGTTGGATCTTTTTTTTTTTTATTATTTATTNTTTATTTTTATTTTTTTTTTTTATTTTATTTAAGCATAACGTTTAGGAATTGTGGCTTGTGGCTTGTGTTTTCCTTTGTAAAAATATATATTTTCAAATTACTGTATTCAGACTTTCTGTCCTTAGTTCCAGCTATCCATTTTTAGCACATGTCCATCTTCCTCTGTTATCTGTTATCTACTATAGCTGTTGTCCTGCATGGGTGCTTCTGTACATACATGATTGGTTGTTTACCTATGAATCTATTTGTCCTGTCTTTGTTAACAACAGCAATGGGAACTGTGTAACAGCTAGAGAAAGAGAAACTACTGACAAGGAGTTAGCAGTTAGGAAACTGAAAGCTGAGCTCTTTCCTGCTTTAGCTCATGATTTCATGACTTACAGAGGAATGTCTTTCAATAACATTGACTTCCAGGAGGAGTTGTGATTATGGTAAACTGAAGTAGAAGGTAATATTCTTGCTGGGTCCTGGAAAAAGAGGAAAAAGTGCTGGACTTGGAGCCAGACTTTTGAAGGAAATATTCCTCTGTTATTCCCTTCCTTTTGTTCCTCTTTACAGTGATGTAAGTGCAGGATTATCTCCAAAAGATTTGCAAATTTTCCCAAATTCAGATATGTTTGGACCATGTTTTTTATGGTGCAGAGTTACAGTAAAATAAGAGATTGTCAATCAATTTTTCTTGTAGGTACTACTGAGTTTGTGATATGGTCTAAGTACAGAACAACCTGATTCTATTCCTTATCACTGCATGTCCAGTATGATCATTCCATTTCAGCTAATTGGAATGATAATACTTCTCACTATTCAATCTCTCTGGAGAAACTTGAAGTCTTACATTTCTCATTCAGAGATTGTAGCATTCATGAAGTAAACAAAGGCAAGGAGTTGATCCCCATAATCACATCTTTAATCTTATTCCAACAATTGGAGGTGAAGGAGGTTGTATTTACACATGTTCAGGGCTTAAGAGAAATGTGTGATTGCTCCCTTTCAAAATACATGGAGGAATTTCATAAAGAGAGGGACCAAGATTGTCTACATATGCTTAGATTGCTTTAATATTTTCTGTAAAAAAGGTCTTATATTTCTGTACAATTATGCAACAGTTATTAAAACATTATCATTAATTCCTCTCTTGAACTACTCAATTCCAGATAAATCAAAATGAATTTGCATTATTTGTTTTCTGCAAGTTGAGTACCTGATATTTCACTTTATGGTTTAGTGATCTCCAGATCTTTCCATTGCTGCTTCTACATCAGGGATTTTATAATCTACTTACTGGAATGCATTCATATTTATTTTATGTATTCATACATGCATGTGTATTTGTAAATATATGTGCATATACACTGAATATGTGATGGTTTTGATCTGAGGTTTTTATGCATGTTTCTCATTCAAATAATTGGAAAGGAGTATTTGGCAACAATTTTACATAGCTATTTGTGATGATCCATAGCAAGAAACCAAGTTTTCTGGAGCTGCACAAATTTTGGCAGGGCCACCTCCCCACTTTAGAGTTACACATTCATTATAAAGCTGAGAATTACTAGTATGTTTGGAGACACTTAAAAGATTAATAAGGATATATAGAATTTCAGGAAAGGAAAGAAAAGGTGTTGAATTTTGCACTACTGGTAATGTTTTTTATAGTACTCTGGTAAAAGTTCTTAGTTTACTGCTATAGATATTTCTAAAAAGTTCATTTATTTGTGACTTAAAATTACAAATTCCAGCAGAGATGTATCAGTATCATTTTTTAGTGTCTGTAATAAAACTAAGGCAAACATTGTCATGTATTCTCAACATCTATCATTAAAACACCGTGTACAGATTATTGTAATAAAAGTTAAGAACCATAAATATAGCCCAAATTTATAGGACACAAATGAATATTGCTGTCTGCCTACATTTGTATCTCGTAATTTAAGGCAGTTATTATGTGCACATTCTTATAAATCTATGCACATAAAAACTGCATGGAAGAATATATAAACATTTGTCTACATATTAATTGCTGATAGACTGAAGTAGTTCAGCAGATTTAAGTTCTCTATCTCCCTGTTTTCTACAGGGGAAAGTATTTTATAGCACATAGAGACTTTGTTCTTTTTTCTGTTAGGTACAAATAGACAAGAATATCAGCCTTTGATATGAAGTGGAATCACACTATTGAAGCCAAATGCTAAAGACAAGATATAAAGCAAAATAAAATAATGCTTGTCATCATTAGGCAAGGAAAACTATGATAAAAGAACAGAGCTCTTGATTAAGAGATTCTCATTCTGTGCTGTATAAATAGCACTTTTAAAAGCATTTTCAACTAAATCATACATACTGAGGTGAGGGATTTTTTCTATTTACAATCATTGTGGATGCCCAGCTGCTCTAACTCATCAGATGTGTTGGTAAGAATCAGAAATGGGTAACAGTATGCTCTGTCCTCAGGCAGACCATGAATCAGTGTGAAACTGCATCTCTCTTCTGCATCCAGTTTTCTGTTTTGAGAAAATATTAGCTGCACAAAAACTAATCATGGATGCAAGAACAACTGGGTCTACTCTTTCTCTGTTTTTGGACAAAGCAAAACCCTACCATGGTTCAGTTCTTACCAGGTGTCTGAGAAATATCACATTCAAGACATAAAGGGAGTACACACAGTAAGCTTTGCTTTTCCTGCAACACTGAAACTCTTGGAAGCTTGAATTACTCTCTGTCGTCTAGCAAATAATACTAGATCACTTTCATTTTTATTCACCACTATTTATGATAGAATCATATATAGGATGTGCATGCATAGGATGGAGATTATGATTTCTGCCAAGAGTTGGTGGTACACAGGGAGTGGATATTTTATGAGTCTCCCTGGCTTAATAGTTGCCTGCCACAGTGGAGAACATTTGATCGTCCTGGTGATCCTGTAGTCCAATATGAAAAGAAATTTCAATATGTTCAGAGTGCTTTATTATATCTATACTAAACATTTATAGTTTAAAAATCAATAAAGATCCAAAATTAAAAATTTTGGCAGTCATTATCATATTATAACGTCTTCAGCTGATTGTGAGCACTTGAATCAGGCATTGACAAACGGCAGAAGAAGGGTATTCTCCAAGGAAGTTACAACTAGATATGAAACATTGACAAATGTGATAAAATGACTTGACAAATTCTTCATCATACAGGATTTAAAAACTGAAGGCATACTTTCTGTAAATGACTAGAGAGATTCCCCTTCTATGATATTTATATCAGGTACTACAGAATGAAGAAATCTGTGCAAGGACTGGAGTGACATGCAGCTAAATCTTAATCTCATAACCATTCTTGGTAAAGTGTTTCATACACAGAATACCAAAAGTATGCTCAGATGTCATAGTGATGAGTGTAAGAAACCAAGCAGAATTACAAATAAACTAGTGAAACAATATAAAAACATTACCTCCTATAACACAAATAAAAATTTCCCAGGTTCACTGAAAGTTTAGCTATATGCTGACAGTGTAATAGAGCAACCAGTACTATTTATGTAGTTGAAAGCTACATATTTTTCAAAGACCTTATGTAATACAGTAAGGAGATACTTGATTGGAGCTTATATTGATTATAAACAGCATGCCTTTCCTCAGGAATAAGCAACAGTATGACAGAACAATCAGCTACACAGAAGTTTACAAAATTAGTAATCCCAAAAATTACTCCTCATGAAAGTGTCTTCACCAAAGAAAATTAGTTCCTCACTTCCACAATGAACTTCAAAAAATCCCTCCCAGGATTAATTTGTTTAGAGCAAGTTGACAGACATTGCCCTTTCTAAAATCATACCTTACCTTCCTCTTCAGTTAATATCAAGGATGGGTCATGTTTGCAGCCAACTGCATAATCATAAATGGATTTTATTTATAGAATTAAGTGACTTGGAAATTTAGATCAAAAAAGAAAAATACAACTGACACTACATAAAATTTTTAAAGATTAATATTAAACTGGATAATTCTTTGAACCAGAAATGTTACTAATCAGTAGAAAATAAGAACATATTGTTCTAGTTTAGTTCCTCTAAGTAGCTTCCTTATGGGACTATTTAATAACACTTGATATAATTCTCAGTTACTTTGCTTATTGGTTTTATTAAACCTTAAGATTAAAAACTAAGAGATCTAATATTCATATAAAAATAATTGAAATTAATCCTTAAAATGTGTGGTATGCTTTTGCAATGACTTTAATTAATCACATTTGAAATGAAAAATAAATTCCATTTACACTGATTTTTTGGCTTTTGCGCTAAATGCAGGAAAGCTTTTGGAATGATTTGATGTCTTGAAGATGCCTTAGTAGGAAGGTGAGATAGAATTATCAGGGCAGTAAAATCTATACTTTATCTATGTCAAATATGCTGTCTTTGATATGCTAGATACTTCTTGCTTCCTTAAATTACTCATATACTGGATATTATACTACTGTGTAAATGTAGCCAGGGAGGTCTTCTGATGTCTGGAGACAAGGAACTCTATGTTCCCCACATATTGTCTTGACTGACGTGGCAAGGACTAATTCTATTTTTAATAAGTACATTGTTTAATAGAAATAGTTTTTCTTCCAATTTCTCAAGATTCCAGTGGGATATCACACAGTGTACAGCATTATTTCACAATCATTATCTATTAATACCTATTACATTTTATATACTTTACTGCATAACATAAACATTGCACAGAAATGACAAGCCACCGCTGACACATTCAAATTTCCACAAATGGACTGATTTTCAGAGACTGCCATCTCTAAAGCAGCCTAAGTAACTTGAATACAATACAATGCTCTGATTTTATGTACTTTCTCAGTAGGGTCTGCAGACCACATTCCTATTTAGGTATATATGTACATTTTGAAACATCCTCAGTGATATTCTTGATTTTGCTGTCTGTACAGAACAGTTCCTCTTATTTACATCATCATGTTTTATTTTAATATGTTTTAAAAATTTGATGGTTTTAATTAATGATGAGAGCCTTCTTATTTATTGACATGCTTCAGAATGTTTTCTTAGATGAGTATTCCAAATTCTTCCCAGTCCAGTGATAGTTCTATTATAGAGTTTAATTACAAAAATTGAGTCTGTAAGCTTAAGGGTTGAAGTAAAACAATACAAAAATTGTAATGAAAACATAAGAAAGAATCATAAAATACCACTTATTCATTCTGATATTTACCTAAAACTTTCTTTTAAGACCCCCAGTGATAGAGTTTTCCATTCTCCAGCAAAATTTCAACTAGTTTTTTACTACCTAGACTGTTCTAAAATAGTTATCTTATAGCACAAAGTTAAACTTCATATACTGCTGCTTAAAGGATATGGACAACAGATGATTCTCTTTCTCTTTGTAGTCTTACATGCTTATAATTAGTTATTTTCCTGTTAACTGTTTTATTAAGTTAAACTTACCTGATTTGTTCAGTTTTCCAGAGTTATGGTCATTTTTCATCATCTTAAGTCTTCCTGAAAATAATGTACTTCTTTCTTGAAGTCCAACATTCTGAGCTGGACACAAAATTCCCATAGCCATATACTGAACCTGGATGCAGCTCAAAGGCTATTTTATTTGTCTTTAAACAATATTTTACATCTTTTATGACTGATTTCTTCTGACAAAAATGCACAGTCATCTTTTTCTTTATTTGAAAGGAAAATCTGTTGACTTTTTTTAATAGATTTTTAAAATACCTAAAAGATTCTTTTATATTAATATCTTATTTTTTTTTTTTTAACTGAAGTTTGCTATAAGACCAAGTTCAACCACCATGAGAACAAGTGTTGTTAGTATAACGGAAGTCATCTGGATTAGAGATCTCAGTGTCTGTTAGCTGAATAGAACTGTTTGGCCTTCAGGTGCCCAGAATAAGACTGGTTTCTCTGGTCAGATGCTAGAAGATACAAGTGGTGTTTACATGTAGCAGTGTGCTGCTATACATATGAAGACATATTCACAGATTTGTTTACATAAATCTTAAGCAGGCTATAAATTAAACATACACAATAGATTATTCCTGAGGTAATTTAATTGTAAGCCTTTATTGGTTACACTTTACAGCTCGATAGTAAACACATGAAATGCCAATGATTCAGTCTTCACTCAGGCGAAGTATCATCTATGTGTTTACAAGATTAGTTTTGGGAAAAGTAGTGTTATGAACTGGAAAAGATTTCTAGTGAAAAGCTTGATGCCCCATTCCCGTCAGCATTCAGAAGCATTTGGATAATGCCCTCATTAATATGCTTTAACATTTGGTTAGCTGTGATCAGTTAGTTGGGCTAGGTGGTTTCTGAAGGTCCTTTCAAACAGAACTACTCCATTCCATTCCGTCATTCCATTCCATTCCATTCCATTCCATTCCATTCCATTCCATTCCGTTCCACTCCATTCCACTCCACTCCATTCCATTCCACTCCATTCAATCCCATCCCATCCCATCCCATCCCATCCCATCCCATCCCATCCCATTCCATCCTACCCTATCATTTGACTTTTCTTAGAGATAAGCTCCTTCCTATCTAATCCAATTCTGCAAAATTCAAAGAAATTCTATATATTTCAAATTTCTACTGAGATGTTTTATGTATTTGCAAAATAAATTTTTCTGTGTTGCTACAAATATTACTTTCAGATGATTCCCTGAGGCATTATGATGGTGTGGAGAGCGTGAACTCCACTCTGACAGAAAAATTGAGAGAAGAGCATTAATTGGTTGCTGTAATACATTTTTATTGTGCATCTTCACATACGCAAAGCAAGACAAGACAGAACAGCTCTGCTATCACTGGTGTATTGTCTTTCTATTATTACAAAAGCTATGCAATATACTGTTAATGGCAGGAGAGGGAAAGCAGCGTATTGTTACTTTAACTTGCATTCTCGTGCAAAGACAGTATATGAAAGCCTAACGTCATCTGGATATCATAGCAGTGCTTACCTTGTAATTACATGAGATCAACAGTACTTGATCAAAGTAAAAGATAAACTTCTTATTTTATTTATAAGCCATCTGCCACAAACCATTATCATTTACTTAGGCTCTAAGTTGCAGTTTCCATTTTAATAGTTCTGTTAGTATTTGGGTGGTTTCTATGAAGATCATTCAATAAACATTGTCCAGAATAAGCTAGATACTTTTAAAACGTAATCCTCTGGAATGTTTATTAAACAGTAACACTGAACCTTCTGATAGTTTTATATCTGAGAATGTTATAACGTTATTATGCATCCCACTTGTAATTCTGCATTTCTGAAAACTCCTGTACAACATAATGCGTCTTACTGAAAGCAGATGCATCTGAGTTAATAATGCAGTGGAAAGGGTGGAATGGGGGGTTAAGAATGCAGAAAAGAATTCTGTTTCATTTTGTCAACTAAAAGGAACCGAAATAAGAATAACTAGTAGCATAAGGATTTGAAAATCCAAATATACAAAGCGTACACACCTGAAAAGACATATTGTCATTTTAATGTAGAATCTCTGGACAAATTGAAATTAAATAACTTATGGCATTAACAGATTCTTAAAGTCTTAAGTACGTAAGTGTTCTTAGGCTCATACTTGTGAATGAGTTTCTGTGTGTCACTTATTTTTGGTGAGGCCACCAAGCAAGTATCCTTTTATCTATCATCTGTTTAACTGATGTTATCCCTGTTAACTAAGCACAAAGACATTTCAGTCTGAGGTTCAATAAAATCAATACAAAACCTTCAAGAATACAAGGCTTCAGAAAAAAACTCAGCGCGTGTCAATAATTAATGCAGTAAATACTGTTTTCCTGCAGTAAAACTAGTAAGTGAAATCTTGGCCTATTGGAGTCAATGTGAATTTTAGCAGGGTCAATAAATAGCCAATAAATCTGCTGAGCAAACTAAAAGGTGTGGATATAGGAAGGAAAGGAAATTAATATAAAAGAACCTGTACATTATTTCAGTATTCTACTCTCCTTTGCCTGAGCAAACAGCTCCAAGTACTCCTAAATGAGTGGACAGTGAGGTGGGTTGAGAACTGGCTGACTGGCAGAGCTCAGAGTGTTGTGATCGGCAGTGCAGAGTCCAGTTGAGGGCCCATATATAGCGATGTTCCTCAGGGGTCAGTACTGGGTCTGGCCCTGTTCAACATCATCATTAATGACCTTGATGAGGAGATAGAGTCCACCGTTGTTGATGATACAAAGCTGGGATGATTAGATAACACACCAGAAGGCTGTGCTGCCATTGCGTGAGACCTGGACAGGTTGCAGAGTTGTGCAGACAGGAACCAGATGAGGTTTAACAAGAACAAGTGTAGAGTCTTGCACCCAGGGAGGAATAACTGCATGTACTGGTACAGGTTTGGGGATAACCTGATATAGAGGAGCTCTGAGGAGAGGCACCTGGGTGTCCTGGTGGATGACAGGTTGGCCATGAGCCAGCAGTGTGCCCTGGTGGCCAAGAAGTCCAATGGTATCCTGGGGTGCATTAAGAAGAGCGTGGCCAGCAGGTTGAGGGAGGGGATCCTCCCCCTCTACTCTGCACTGGTCAGGCCTCACCTGGAGTGTTGCGTCCAGTTCTGGGCTCCCAATATAAAAAAGGCAGGGACGTCCTCAAAAGAGGCCAACAGAGGGCTACGAAGATGATACAGAGCATGAAACACTGCTCTTATGAGGAGAGGCTGAGAGACCTGGGTCTGTTCAGCCTTGGAAAAAGAAGACTCAGAGGGGATCTGATCTACAACTGTAGATATCTAAGGAGTGGGAGGCAGAAGGATGAGGCTGGTTTCTTCTCAGCAGTGTGCTGATAGGATCAGCACAAACTGAAGCATAGGAAGTTCCACACAAAGGTGCATGGGAACTTCTTCATAGTAGAGGTCACAGAGCACTGAAACAGGTTTCCCAGAGAGGATATGGAGTTTCCTTCTCTAGAGACATTCAATACCCTCCTGGACACCTGCATGTGCAACCTGGTCTAGGGAGCTTCTTTGGCAGGGGGTTGGACTCGATGATCTCTGGAGGTCCCTTCCAACCCCTACAATTCTCTGATTCTGTGGTTCTAAGATGTACTCACAGAAGCTATTTGTGGCAGTCTACTGCACACTGAATATTTACAAAAGCATTTACCGATTGATTCAGAAACGGGACAGTCAGCTTTCCTTTTATAATGAGACAGTCTCAGATTCAGCCACAGTGTGCTTTAGGGGTGAGTAACCAAGAGCAATTGCCCAAGATTGTATACCACAGAGAATGTACTAGACTACAGTAACTAGAAGTGCAAGTTATTCAGTATGACTCAATGATTCAGGGCCTGTGCCCCTCCTAGGTAAAATTTGCTGTAGCTCCACACAGATGCAGTAGGTTTCAAATGCAATCCTTTTTGTAACATTAATAAAATATCAAGCAGAGCATATTGTCAGAAATATAGAAGTATTTTTGCATAGATTCTATAAGCCTATCTGGAAAAAAGAAGACAACAGAGGCATGGAAATTTGTGAGGTCTTGGTACACAACCCTGGCTGTACCAGGACTTGAAGGCCCTGTGTTAATCAGGAGTTTAATGCAATGGGAGAAATTTGAATTTCCTGGTCATGTATTCCAGTATCTGAACCACAGTATGGAGAAGAGCAACAACTATCTTTTCTTGGTCTTTTTTACATGGATTATTGGCAACCAAAGGATAGCTTGGGAATAAATGTAATGGTTATAGAACTACCAAGAAAGGATGGCTAAAAATATACTTTCTGATATGAAAGAGATATAAAGGTAAAATATTACTGGACATAAAATCATGGTGTATAAATATGATAGATTTGTAAAACTCCCTTGAACTAGCTTAATATATGTAACATCTCAATAATAAACTAAAACAAAACAATGAACTTATATTGACAATGGAAAATTGAGATATTCACTGCAGGCATTGTTTTGCAATGCATGGAGTTTTCTTTGTCTATTAACTCTCACTTAAATATTATATAAAAAAATTCCTCACCACTTAAGACATTCCACAGGTTTCTAGACCAGAGAGGTCACCTGACAATTCAAGTTGAATTTTTTGTGTTCTGAAATAATAGGATGTCCACTTTTGATCATCATGTGCATTAATTGCATTTCCAAACTGAGGTTTAAACAAATGAAAAACAAAAAGGCAGTAACAACAAGAACCCACAGCTGTCTCATTCAGGAAACACCTTACAGAGTGGCAGTCCTCTTTTCTGCAAAAATGACTTTAAAACTAAGAAGATGCAAACAAAAGTGATCAAATTTGTAAGAAATCTTCAGTAAGTTTTGCTGGTGTGGCTCATTAGAACATTTACAGTAGTTACCCATCAGCACAGGAATGCTTAGATGAGTTGAAACCAGCCCTTCCTATTAATCATACACTGTATGTTTAACTCCTGGTCCTTTCTTCAGTCTTCAAATCAAATTCCATCTGGATTTCACTGTTTAGTTGTGCAGCTTACCTTTCTTGAAGAAACATCCTTACTGCTGCAGAAGGAGGTCCACTATGGTTAAAATTATTAGGTAAAGAGTGGTTGTTCAATTCTGGAATTAGCTAGCCATAAAAAACATGATCAGCCACAAAAAGAAATTGGGGACTAAATCTTCACTGGGTGTAAATTGGCTAGATTCGGCTTATTTCAATTGAATGTATTGCAGTCAGTGCCCCAAACCACCACATGAATTTTTGGGGAATCTAATCAGTAAATTTAGTATTCGACTGTGAGATAGGAACAATGCAGGAAAGGTAGGATCTTTTTCAGTAAGGAAAATGATCATGCTATGATGTTCAAAGAGGACGAGCAATATCCCTGTGGTGAGCTTTGGTTTTTTGGGTGGTCATCTTTGGAAATGCTATGAGATCTTTACCAGAAATATTTGCTGCAGCTTTGACACAGATGGAGACAAGCAGGACTTCATGCCAGGAGGCTGTGGTACTTGAGAAAGCATGGGGACTCAGAGACCAGAAGGCGCTATCAGAAAGTCAGGTCCCTGTCCCAGTAGGTCAGCTGAATACCCCTGAAAAAGTTGAAATTTACCCTTTTGGCAAGAATGCTATCTTCATGTTACCAGAAGGCCTAAGCAGGTTAAAATACTACAACTACAACCTTTTTTCTTTTACAGCTTGAGAGCTACATTGTGGAAAACATGAAATCGGAGATGGTACAGTTGCAGCAGAATGCTGTGCAGAACCACACTGCCACCATGCTGGAGATAGGGACCAGCCTCCTCAGCCAGACAGCAGAGCAGACGAGAAAACTCACAGATGTTGAAACACAGGTATGTTCCCAGAGCAGTTTCCTGAAACCTTTTAAGTGCTAGGAATTTTCCCTGTCTTTCCTCTTTTCTAGTTTATCATCATGGAAAACATTTCCACACAGGTTTCCAAGATACTTACACATTGGTATGAACAGCAGTGATTGACATTTTTTATGTGCCTTTCTTTAGATTTCATTTTGTTGGTATATTTTACTCTAGGTGTGTAAAGCAGGCTGGAATGGCTGGGAAATTAAATCAGTACTTGACTTCAAATTAATAGATTAGTTACCAGCTGTGAATGATACAACAGTCAAGCTAGATTATGAGTTTCAGGCCAAAACAAAACCTTTGATCTTCATTATTATTTGCCTCTATTCTTTTTATAAGGTTTACTTTTTGCAAGATGTTTCTATTTGAAAGGTATTGTACATCAGCAGCTTTTACAGTGTGATAATAGAGGGACAAGCTTCTTTATAAAACAGTGTATTACTGCAAAATTGAGTATCACATGAATTTGAAGCGCTATCTCCATACAATTCCTAGCACTAAAATAACACATTCGATTCAAGTGATGAGTATATCACTGTTATAACACAGACTACAATTTCCATTAGGCTTTTTACAATATACAGCTTTTTGCCTTTTGAGTTTTATCGGTTTAAGGTGCTTATTTATTTTTTAACATGTGTATGTTATAGAGGAATTTATGTGTTGCATTTATTTGGTTTGTTCTAGTTGCATATGTACTTCTCGAGAGATCACAATGTTCTTATTCATGTTTAAAATATCATTATCATGTTATTATGTAACTGCATTACAATACACTGAGAAGCTGCAGCAATTATGAAAGACAGATGCTCTAAATAACCCTGGCTAGGAATGATAGGCACAAGCTGTTGCTGCACTGCCTTACATAGGGACCTTTTTTTCTACATCTCGATTAGTAGACCAACATCTACTAAAGAATGCAGTGATCTTAATTGACCACAACTTTGAAAAGATACCATAGTAACTTATGGAAACATTGGGATGTTATTTCAATAGAATATATAAATCAATGCAGTAAATATATCTAAATTCAACAGAATATCTAAATGGAATCAGAAGCCGTGAAGACTTTGTATGGACTGTGATATCACTTGTTCAGCAGAGAAAAAGGTGTAGGAGTAGGTATAAAAGACCTCTTTAGGCATGGGCATTGAGAACTCATTTGCTGTTCTTTCATCCAGCTACATGAGGAAAAATATATATGTACATTGCCCCATCTCAGTTTTCCATTAAGGAATCAGTTCAAGGTAGAAGCCCCACCAGTGACCTCCTTCTCATTCTACATCTACAGCTGAAGAATTTAAAGGATACTCAGGATACCAACTGGTATCTACCTTGCTGCAGTCCTTGCTCTGACTTCCAGCCCAGTGACACATTTCCTACTTTAACTCTCAGCAGTGTGGGAAAGTCTTTGTAGACTCCACCTCTACTAGCAATCAGAAAAACATGGCACAGAACGCTGCAGAACTGAGGCTGCTCTTAGCAATTATGAGACCGACAGTTCCATGGCTGTGGTGGATTGTCCTTGGCTGGTTACCAGCTGTGCCCCAAGCCACTCCCTCACTCTACTACATCAGCAAGACAATGGAGAAAGTAAGATGAAAACTTTGATGAAGATAAGGACAGGACACTGGTCACTACTTCATGGGCAAAAATACTCAACTTGAGGAGGACTATTAATTAATAACAGTGGGATAGTGACAACTGTGTAGGCTACTCCACAGATATATCATCTTTGCAAATCTATTGATGTCATCCTGTCTCCTTGGTTCTTGCTAACCTTTGTAGTACATCAGTTCCTACCATGTCCCTGTCAAACTGGTGATGCCTCCTGGCACTTACAAATATATACATCTCAAACAACAAAATAGCTGCATGGAGATCATTTCAATTTATTTTTTTTTTCAACCACTATATCCTATTAAAAGGCCAATTCAAGACACTCTGTGAGTATCAAGAACTTCAAACAAAAATAAGGTGCTGTGTATTTTGAGGTTGAGTGCCATTTTTTTCCTTTATACTCAGTAACATAAATTCTTGTTAGGAATACATGAAAAAATGTAACTACTTTATCCTATGATGAGACTGAAATTTGGCTTTCCAAGAAAGGTCTGATAGGTTCCATTAGAGAGGAATCATGTTCAGTTCCAGAAGTGATTACATCTCACAGCTGTTGTGTGTGCACAAAAATACTGATACACGCTTCTCAAGAGTCTATGCAATGAAAGATGATATATCAGCAAAACCAGCCATCATAATTAATTTTATTGCATTCATTTTTGATTTTATTTTCACTTCTGAATTACTATTCAGCATTTATTCTCTTCCATCTGGCTGAATATCTTCTTTCAGTCTGACATACCTAGTAAAATTTGTTTTTTTGATACAGACCACATTAAGGTGAAAGGCAATTGCATAAAGCAGTGTTTAAGATTACAACTTTCAGTTTTCTTTTTTCTTTTTAATCATAACAGGGCAAGTAGTGATAACATAAGCAGATACCAGATGTCTGCCAACACTACACAAGAGAGATCTTGGGGGAAAACTAGAGTTAGAATTTCATTTAAAAAATAGCAGGTACAACACTTTGGCTTAAATTCAAGTACATTTGCACTCTTCTAGTTTAAGCATGCTTTATAAGAGTGCATGTTTGAAGCATATCTTTTGCTCTTTCCATTGAAATAAAGCTTATTTGGCAATCACCTTTTATTCTTCTCCAAGACTAGTACTATTCTACAGCACACAAGGTTCCAGAGTGTCAACTGTTACGTATCAGTGTAGGTTGGTGGAGTTCATTTGCACTAGCTGAGCAGCTGAGGTTAAGGACTTAGAAATGAGGGTTATTTCTAATAAATCATCAAATAAGAAGAGAAAGATTACAGTATGTTTACATTGCTATAGCAACACAATTGGAATATTATGAATGTTAATGTTTTTAATTCATCTTTAAGGTGCTAAATCAAACATCCAGACTTGAAATTCAGCTACTGGAAAATTCACTGTCAACATACAAGCTAGAAAAACAGTTGCTACAACAGACAAATGAAATCCTGAAAATTCATGAAAAAAACAGGTAAGAATAATTCACTCATCTCTTAAAGTCTTTCTCTGTTAATTATAAAGTAGTTTCTCCATACTATATTCTAAGAAACTGATGAAATAAAATAAATAAACGCAGTAAGTCAAAACCATAGGTAATATTTATGTAATGGTTGAAAGAGCTAGTGTGAACTTACACTGTGTTAGCTCCTGTATGATATAGTTGATTTCTACTGCTTTTCATTTGCATTGTAAGTTCATATCTCAATTTGTTTCTTGACAGCTCAGTCATATGACCACAAGTGGAATACATGATAATAATTCAGATGAGTATTTTTAAACAGATATATAAATTATGAGATCATCAGCTATTTTCATGTGCATTAAAAATAGAAAAGCTTCAGTAGTTCAACTAAATTTAATGGCTGTGAAGATCTAATATGTAGAAGAATCTTTCTCTTTGTAATAAGTATAACATTTCATTCTATACTACAACTTGGAACCATGCTTAAAAAAAGAAAAAGTGAATTAAAAACATTTGGGTTTTATGCTAAAATTAAATGGTGAAAAAAACCAACAGTTTAGCAGCATGTAACTTATGAAGCAATAAATCCACTGTTGAAAAGAGATTCCAGTGTTGTTCCTTTCTGTGCTACAGTTATCTTCTTGAATTCTGCAAATGCCTTAAATTCAGCGTTTGTGAGGTTGACTTCATACACCAACAGGGATTCTTTTCAGCTCCTGCACTGAGGTACACAGTAACTGAGGCACTGACGATGCAAGTCAGCTAAACAGCAGTTCAATATGGAATTCATGGTTGAATGTGTCTAAAGCTTGAGTTTGGTGAATTTCTGTGAGCACCTAAAATCGTGGCCCATAACAGTCCAATATCTCAGAGCAGGGGTGCTGGGATGACCATAGTTGGCCACCAGGCCCCCACTGAGTCGCTCCCTCACTCTCTCTTCTGAACTGGACTGGGAGAATAAATAAGATAAAAAACTTTGTGGATTCAGATAGCTAGGGAAAGAAATTAGTGTCACGGGCAAAGTAGGCTTGACATGCAGAGGAATTAATTTTTTTCCAGTTAAAGTTGGTTTGAATGGTGAGGACAGGGAGAAGGCAAAAAACAGAGAGCCAGATAATGAAGAGAATTAGGAAATTCTCTTCATTAAAGAAAACTAGAAAATTAGAAAAATCATTGCAAAGAAATATGTTTAGCTTAAAATAATATGCTGTGTGTGCTACTACTTATGAAAGCTGTTAATTCACTTGTTATAAAAAAGGAGGTTAGATTTATTAATTCCACCAAACACTTTCTTTTATTCTATTTTTGGGGGATTACATTCAAAACTCTTGAACTCTATGTATTTCCTCTGGAGGTAGGTATAGTTGAGTCTGCAATTATCTTGGACTTCAGTTCCTCAGAAGTTAAGTAACTCACTTGACTGTGTATATGGTATCTTCTTGCAGTTGGTGGAAAGTGTTAACTTGCTGTTGTGTAAGAGGCAAACCTACATGTTTTACAAACATATTTGAATTTGAGAGTAATCCAAATATTAGGTTTCAAGTATGTAGATACTTGGATTTTTATCTGTTGCTGTCTATTTAGCAACAAAAATTTATTGACTGATCCTGATCCAGATACTGAGTCATTCATGTGATGTCTTGTGTACTCAATAATCTGAATTTATTTATCTTAGCAGTGTGTCAGGGTGTAAAGCCTTCACGTCAGTAAACAAATAAATTTGACTTAAGTTGACCTTTGACTCAACTGACATTATGATGAAACAGTCTGTGTCATGGCAAAATGGTGTTTAGGAAAAAGAGTTGAAGTGGTATGTTAAAAAAGAAACATTTAAGAACCAATTATTTTTCTTACAGATGTTTGTGTATAAAAGGTAAAGCTACATGAGTTTTCATCTTATCATAAAGCAGGAACTTATCAAATAATTCCCATGTTTTGTTGCTGTCTCCTTGGGACTGATAAAATTAAGGAGAGGGTAGAGTTATAGTCACATTAATATATGAATAATCACATTTTGTGTCATCTATTCATAACAAAGAACTGCATAATCTTAGTCTTGTAAGGTCATGACCTTGAAGTCATTTATATGTGCGCCAAGTTCACTATGGGATGAATCTCAGTGATTTCAGGAGATAACAGGTTAATGAATATACCTATGATTTTTAGCTTGCTTAACTTTAAACAATGTTTATAGATTACAGATTCAAATAAATGAACTGGAGAAATCAATTTATTTTTGTTGTCTGTATGTACTAAAACTTGTTGCAGAGGGCCTTTCTGTTGTGGTAGGTGCACACCACAGTGGGAATGAGTGCAAGATCTGTTACAATCCAAAATGTAATCAAACCAGATGGTGCACTGCGTGGAAATCATTTCTGTGCTAAATTTTCCTCCGTGTAAAATAAAAATACAGACCTTAATCACTTTAAAAGAACTGGATTTTGGATAAAATACATAAAAAATATAGTAATAATAAGTGATTGTTGATACACTACAGTATTTTGTATATTATGCATAAATACAATGAGTACTGCCTATCAACAGGGGACCATTTCATGTTTTTTAGACTAGAAATATCTTTTCTTGGCCTTAGACTCTTTACTTCCTGCCTCTGCTGGGAAGAGTGGCCAACTTTTTTATTTTATCCCACTGAAGTGAAAGATATTCCATAGCATAAGTAGAGTCACATTTGCCCCAGTATCTTGTTTCTATTGAATGCTCTCATGCCATAAATAATTTAATCTTGTGGGTTCCCACCCACTGTAATGTAAATGGTGGTTTCTTATGTTGCTGTTTTAAATCCCACACGGGCTTTTTAAACACTATTTTAATTTATTCTTGAAAGATTTCCCTGCTTAAGTGCTCTTTTGAGCCTTTTTCTTTTTTTCCATAGTGTAATAGCTGCATTTAACTTATGCGCCATTTGTTTCAATATGCAAATATGAAAACAACTTTCTGTTCACTTCTGAAACAGAAGAGGAAAATCATAGTGGATTCTGTATCTTTCTGTAGTAAATAGCAGGCGTGACATTTGAACATAAATTCCAACTTGACCTCAGTAGTGTTCAGTCATTCTATGAAAGATATACTTAAAAATGGTGAATTACCATTTGACTGTGTGAAAGATGAGGAAACACAGTATGTTTTCTTTTGCCAGATCTGCTTATCCAAAAAGGTAAATCCAAATTCATTTTATTCACTTCACTTCTGTGATTTCAGTGGAATTGTCTTACAACTGGAATAAAAAATAGGCTGAGGCTAAATAGCCCAGCCTGAAGAACGATGGGGGTACTTTTTAAAATATCTCTTTAAACCAATTAGTCCATCTACTTAAGTACAGGTAGTTAGCACCTATAAATTCAAGGAAAAAACCGTTCATGAAAAAGCATCTACAAAGCAGTATATTAATGAGAATATACTATTACTGCATCCAAATATAGGTATTTAAGTTCTCTACTTATATATCTTCCCATACACTGTTAATACAAGAAAAACACATATATGCAGCCAAAGAATTTTTTGTAGTGTGATTTTACTTGTCTTTATTTATTGAGTAGCTTAACAAAGTAAATGATTTTATCTGTATTTCTAATAAGTCTAGATTTGTTCTTTTAAAGATTGTTTTAATACAAAGATGTCCATCTCTAAGATCTGGTCTATATCCCATTCCCACATGTTTAAACTGAGGCCTCAGGAAACAATGAACTTTTTTTAATTTTTTTATGTTTAAATAGCTCTTCTAAACTGCCATGGTCTGGAATGGATTAGTGAATAAACTACGTACCTTATAAGGCAGATTGTCTAAACCAGACTTCCTTCCTCCCCAGAGAGCTACAAGAGCGCTTTCTACATGTTCTCCTTCATCACCTTCCAAACCAACAGCAGTTTTCACTGGAAGTCATTCTCTGACTTCTGTATTGGCCTTCTACCTTGCTCAGCATTCTCAGAGGGCTTTTTCTGAATCACCTGAACACAGCACAGTTGCATCGAGGCAAGTCACTGGCTTATATCCTGACAAAGCTAAACACATCATTTGTTGAAAATAGATTCCCGGTCTGATGAATCTCAGTACACTGCACAATAAAACATGGTTACTTTGGAGGAAAATTAAGGGTTTTGTTTATTATAAAAATGACTTGTAGGTAAACTCCAAGGAGCCATTTTCAAATGGATGATATTGATACCCATATAATAACATTTTTTTAATCTTCATAACTTCACTGTATTTCCAATATGCTGGATATTTTCCCCCAGATTGAAAACTACAATTTTAAAAGGATGCATACATGTATATATATGTCTGTGTGTGTATATGTGATTCATATAGGTATGAAGTTTCTAGTGAATAGTGACTTATTTTTTTGTGGTTCCCATTACTGCTTCATCTGTTTAGGATGCATACATGTATATATATGTCTGTGTGTGTATATGTGATTCATATAGGTATGAAGTTTCTAGTGAATAGTGACTTATTTTTTTGTGGTTCCCATTACTGCTTCATCTGTTTAGGTCAGTAATTGTCACGCTCCAATATAAAGGAGGGAGACGAGGTTCTCTGATTATGTGTACACCCGGCGTGCGATTAAGAAGCAACGGTTCAAATGTTGGTCCGACCAGTTTATTACCAATATTGACCAGGGAGATGGGGAGGAGGAAGGCGGACACTGTTACTAATAAGGGTGATGGGGGAGGGAAGGCGAGCGATAGGAAAGATAGGAAAGAAGCAAGGATTTGTACAACGCAGGGAAAGTCACCAGCCAGGATCCTAGGGGCGGTCCGGTTGCAAGCGGCTCTGACGGTCCGAGGCAGAAGAGCAGGGGTGGCAGAAGCGGGGAGAACAGCAGCAGCGACGGGCAGCCTTGAGCAGCAAGCAGTTGTCCTGGAGAAGCGGCACCGGGTCAGCACAGGAGAAGCGGCGCGGGGTCAGTCCAGGAACAGCGTCAGTCAGCACCGGAGAAGCAGCGAGGGGTCAGCACCGGGAGGGGCAGCAGCGAACAGTGATCAGCTCGTGAGGGTTCAGATGGGAGAACACCTCGAAGGAGCGGCGAGGTCCAGGAGAAAGCAGCATGTCTCAGGCAGCAGGCCCAGGAGGGAGTTCAGCAGCAGGGATCAGCTCATGAGGTTTCTGATGGAAGAACACCCCATCTCATGGTGGTCCTCCTTTTATCCTCCATTTTTTCCTGCTAACGTGATAAATCCCGTGCTAGGATGCCAGGCAAGCATCTCCTGAGATGGCTATCTCCCCACGGAGATGAGTACCACACAAAAGAGTGTTCAGCAGCCATTGAGCTGCAGCTTATCTCTCTTTCGTTGCCCCAGGACATGCCCATCTGCTTGTCCCTTAGACAAAGGATTTCGCAACCCTTGCCCAGGACTTGCTTGGACATGTTCGGGACATGTTCAACAGCAAACTTCAAGGCAATGGTATAAAATAATAGTCTCTTACAGTAATGTTTTCAGATCTAAAAGAAAATTGTACAGTAAGCTTGAAGTAGAAAGGAAACAGTCATTTCATCGTATCAGTGGCATTCCACATCAAAGAATATTGCATTGTGTTGATTGTATTACTGTATTATTGTGTTCTTCTTATTGATAATTATATTAAGTGTTTACAGTACAAAGACAACCTTCTTTTTTTTTTTTTTTTGTGAGGTTTTTATGTCAACAACAGTCATCAAGAAAGCTAGGAGAAATATTTTCAACTCTGTTTTCATAATACATTTTGATAAATAGGTAAAGTTTGGCAAGAACTCAAAAAAGTTCTTTCTTAATGCTATTTGACTATTAGAATTTTTTGTTCTTTCTGTCTTCTCTCCACACTAGAGTGCCCTGGCAAGCATTTAAAAAATCTAAGTGTATTGTGTGTTTTCAACCTGTTTAAAGATTTCTTGATGAGGTTTCTAGCACTTTTTATTATTTAAATGAGCTACAATATATATGAATATAATAATATCTACGAAAAAAATCCGTCCCTGTTGGAGTCAAAGTCCGCAAGAGCAGTTTTTCTCATGCTGTTTAAGATTTTTTTTTCTTCTTGAACATGCTAGTGCAAAACTCTCCACTTTATGTAAATTTTGGTTTTGTTCACCAGAGCTTTGAGGAATAGTTTCTCATTGATTCTTAGTAAAACAAAATTAAATGCAGTTGTTATGGGTTTCTCCTAGGAATACAAGGAGTGATCCTATCCTCAGGACTTACTCTTATCTGCGGTATACTTGTGGCTATGGAAAGATCATTATAGAAATGCATATGCATTCCTTAAAATAGCTTAGTTTTGCAATTTATAAAAAAAAGTATTTTAATCTGCATAGAAAACTGTAAAAAAACCAAGCATCTTGACATTCCCATCTTTCCACCACGTTCTCAAAACACCACTCATAAATATTAGGATATATTAGTCCTAAAGTTGTAAAACATCTGTTTGCCGTCTGCCTCTGTATATGCCATATAGGGAAGCCCTAAACATTGTCTGCTTCCTCCTTCTTGCTCAACATGTCTCATTGCTGCAAATAAGACTGTCATCTCAGTAGGTTCATTTAATGTGTTCTTAGGGCTACGATGGAAATAAATAACACAATGCGCATATTGTGACTGTCAAAATCTGATTTTTAAATGAAATCATTCAGATATGGAAATCAGTTAAATTTGGACATGCTGATAGGTTTCTGGTTAAGGACATGCCTTGTACTGAGACAAAGACAAATACCAAGGGAACAATTTTTATTTTTACCTACTGTTTAACTATAAAGTAACATGAATATGGCAATTTTTTTTCTTAACAATGTTAAGACTGAATGTTTTCTGTAGATTGTAAGAATCTTAGACTATCCTGAGTTTCAGGGGATCTATGGTAATCATAAATCTACCTCTCACTACAGAAAAGGCAACCTAAGAATTTAACCATATATCTGAGACTATGGTCTACCTGTTTTTTAACAGTCCAACATGACAGCTTCTCTGGAGAGCCTGACCACTCTCTCAATAGCGATTTTTTTTTTCTAATATACAGTTTGAACTTACTTCTGATGCAGCTTTAAGGCCTAATGTTCTATTATCTATCAGTACAGAGAAGAAATCAGCACCTTTCTCTCCCGTCCTTCGTGAAGAAATAATGAAGTCAGCACCCACCCTCCTCTATGCTCATCTAGCTAAGTATTCTCAGGCACTTCTAAGTCATGTCCTCTAGGCTGACTTTTTGCTATTGTTGCTGCCCACAACTGAACACAGTCTAATAGTTTTATCCCTTACATTGTGGAACCCCAATGTGCTTAGAACACAGTATTTGAGATTGAGTTAGACCAATGCTAAATATAGTTGGACAGTCACTTATTTTGACTGATTAGCCTACAGTACTTAATGAACTTAATACAGTTGGACCCTTTTGGCAGGCAGGGTGCACCGTTGACTTATAATGGGGTTACCATTAGCTAAAACCTCCAAATCCCTCTGCAGCAGTGCAGCCAAAACAGCCAAAACTTGCCCCCAAAACTAAACGTATATCTCAGATTACACCATAGCAAATACATAATCCAGTATTTATCCATATTACATTTTATATGGTTGGTTTTGTCTAGTGATCTATCAGTATCTCTCTGCTCTCAGAGGAATCTAATTTAGTGCCATATGCAGACTAACCTAGTGTGCACTCAGCTTCTTTGTCCGGGCCATTGATAAAAAATTTGAAGAGAAATGTCCCTAAAATTGGGCCTTGGGGAACCTCATGTTACCCCATTTAACTAAAATACTTTGAGTCGTACTTTTCTGTCAGTTGTTCACCAATGATATTGTACATGTGTCTAGCCATATGCTGAACATTTTGTCCAGAAGGATACTGTGAGAGTCAGTATCAAAATCTGTGTTAAAATCCATAAAAATTCCTCATCCGCTACATTTTCTTTGTCCATTAAATGGACAACCTTGTCATAAAGGGGTATTAATTAGGATGTTGAAATGGGAGGCAGACATATTTTGCACCAATTCAAACACAAACTGTGCCCAGGGTCTGCTTTGGGATCCAATCCATAGTACACTAGTGTAACTCACAGTCAATCAGAAAAATTAAAATCTAGAGTCAGAAGGAGCATTTTAATTATTTCTATGAAAATATAGACTAATAAATGTCACGTATAAATTTTGTAATTTTATCAAATAGTGATTTATGACTAAAAACAACTTATTCAACAGAAAATTTGTTGAACTTCATTAATTAATCTGAGCACGACAAAGCTCAAAGACTTTCACAGAAATTTCCTCAAAAAAATTCAAGTAGCTCTGGAGTGTACAGGTATTGTATCTAACATTAGAGTTCACGTGGTGAAAAAAAAAAATCCATAGGTATGATAAGTGTGAAAATAATCGAACATTTCTGCTTTTAAAATTTGTACATTTTTCATATTAGAATTTTCTATCATCAAATTCCAGTACAGAAATTCTTGTTATGCTTTTGTTACCAACTAATGAGATTTTAAATATGAAATATCATGTTCACCCTTGGTCTTGCAAAGTATATTTTCTTGAATATCTCTGCAAATCCAACATTCATACATTTCAGAAAGAGATTTGCTGTTTGATTTCCTTTATTTAGAGAGAAAAAAATATATATTACTCTAGCTTGTACAGCAAATCCAGGGCCTGAATTTGATCCTTGCGTTGTTATCATTTGTAGCAGCTCATATTAAGGCTCCATGATATCTAGTAGAAACAACTCCATATGGATTTTATTATGTTCTTCAGTTAAATGACCTGAAATTATGTGAGCATTTTGCCACTGATCTATTACTCAGAAGTAAAAACAAAGGTGAGGGAAGACTCTAGGACTGTCTTGGGCAGGGAGCTGTTTGTTGGGAAGTTTGTGACAACCGGTTTGTTTACGGGCATGAGAAACACCTCTTCTGCTGTGTAAAGTTGAATTACCAAACACAAAAAAGTAGCAGAGGGGACGAATTTAATTATTTATATAATATTAATAAAATCTTTCTGTTAAACTCCCAGCTGCAATATTTTACCATTGATGGACAACTAACAACTACCACGCTTTCTCATTTCCCCTCCGCAGGACAGGGGGAGAATATAGGATGAAAAAAGGTTTGATTGAGATATGAGTGAGAGAATCACTCATCAGTTACCAACTCAGGCAAAACAGTTTCAGCATATGGGAGATTAATGTAATCTATTACATGTTGATAACAGACTAGAACAGTGAGAAACTAAAAGGTAACTAAAAACACCTTCCCTCCATCTTCTGCTTCCTCCCTTTGAGCAGTGTAGTGAAACAGAATGAGAGCTGTGGTCAGTCCATAATGCTTTGTCATCTGCCCCTCCTACATGATCTCTCTCTGCCCCTGCTCAATTGTGGAGTCCTTCACATGAGATGCCTTTCTTTCAGAACTGATCTCACATTGGCTTCCCACAGGCTGCAGCCCTTCAAGAAATTCTGCAGTATGGGACCATACCACATGGTTTGGGTCTGCCCTGATCTGGCACAGATCCTCGTGAGAGGCAGGTCCTTCAGCCTTTCTGACCCATTGTGGGCTCCTCTCCATGGCGGCAACTCTGGTCTGGGGCTGCTCCTGCGGGGGCTCTGTGTAGGCTGTGGTTCCTTCATGCCACATCCACTGCTGGCCTTCTTCATGGCTGCTGGTGGAGATCTGCTCTTTGTGATAACCAGGTTCTTCAGGGGAGCAAAGTGTTTTGCGCTCTGGGGAGCTTCTGCACTGTGCCTGGAGCATCTCCTGCCCTGACTTTGGGGGCTGCTGTTTCTCCAACATGTTCTCAGACCTCTCAGTTACTGTTGTGCAGTATCTGTGCCTTTCATCAATCCACTATCCCAGAGGCACAACAAACGTCACTCACTGGCTCAGCTCTGGCCAGCAGTAGGTTCCTTTTGGAGTTAGCTGAGACAGATTCTGAACTCCTCCAAGAGGCTGCCCCTCACATGCCTGGCTATTGAAACCCTGTCACATAAACCCAGTGCATCACCACAGCATCAAAATAATGGCTTGAAATAAAACACTCAGTTCACTGTTGACAGGTATTAGCTGTGAAATGTGGAAGCAGATAGCACTCAGCTGATATACAATTCTATTCCCAGCTTCCCAGGGCACATCAAATGGTATTTTTATTAAGAGTTCTGCATCCTCTGATGGCCCCTGGTACTTACCTACTTTCAGTCATAAAACCCTTCACAAAGATTCCTTAGTTTACTCTTTTTCTACCTCTTATCAAAATGAACTACCCATACTGCTAATGACATTTTCTTAAGTGCCCTTCACTTCTTCCTTCTTTGCCTACCTCAGACTTTTCTGCTTGAACCTCTATAACAAAAATATGTTACTGTCCATATCTTTATACACATGGGTGGTTGTAATAGGTAGACATGTAGTTCTATGCTCTGTATTTTTAAGCACCATTTTAAGCAAATAATTACAAAATGGGACATTAGAGATCAATCATATTTATCTACTTGACGGAGAATGTTGTGCTGAATTAACAGTTATGACATTTTAGAATAAATAATTTATATATTGGATTCGAAAATGAAGATAAAGTAGCTTTACATACTGTCTTGTGAAATAAGTTTTCATGAAATAATGTCTGATGATGTTTTATTTTATTTTAGTTTACTTGAGCACAAAATTTTAGAAATGGAAGAAAGACATAAAGAAGAGCTGGACACTCTGAAAGAAGAAAAAGAGAATTTACAGAGTTTGGTAACTCGACAAAGCTACATAATCCAAGAGCTAGAGAAGCAGTTAAGCAAGGCAACAACTAATAACAGTGTCCTGCAGAAACAGCAGCTTGAATTGATGGATACAGTTCATACTCTAATTACCCTCTGTTCAAAGGAAGGAGGTAAGAAAGCAGAATTATAAAATATTATGAATACTAGGAAATTTCTTTCTGAAGTGCTTTCAAAAAAAATACATAAATATATAATATATAACTCAATGAGCTTATTCTAAGAGAACATGAAGGTATTTAAGAGATATGTGGATGTGGTGCTTAAGGACAGAGTTTAGTATTGGACGTAGCTGAGTTAGGTAATGGTTTGACTTGATGATTTTATGGGTCTATTCCAACCCAAAATAACTTCTTTGATTGTAATCGAGGACAGAAGACCACATAAAAGCCCACCAATCAAATAATGTATAGACAGTGCTGAGGCCAACCCTTTTGCTAACAGTCATATCTTATTTATATTTCATATCATTGAGTTATTATACCATAACCTTAGCTGCTGTAAGACAATTTCATTGACTTCATATTAGCAATAATATTTTGTTCCTTTGAGCATATATTTCCTGCTGCGACTGTGTTTACTGATGGTAACTTTATGGGTACTGAGTCTTGAGTTTCTTTACCATAACTGGAGAGAAAATGAATGAACGTAAACTAGGATTCTTTGCATTTCGTACATGTGTTTTAAAGCTGATGAATTCAGTTGTTGGCACTTAAGGTGCAGTAACCATCCAAAAGAAGTTCTTCTTCCACTGAATGAGTTTTTGCTTATAATAAGGGATTGAATTTTTAGTACATAAGACACATTATGAACATGTAATAAAAAAATAACATCTTTTGAAAAAAAGGAATGACTAACCATCTAGGACAATTCTCCTCAAGTTTGACTATGTTAATAAACATATTTCTTCTAGACATTGAGAAACAAATTGAGTTTTCTAATGCTAAAAACATTACAGACACTTCTTTCATCACAACTATCCAAGGCAGGTAGCAGATACAGACAGATGTTGCTTGGAGATCATTGTGAGGGGTGAAAACGAGACAATGGAACTAACACATTAGTAAATACAAAAAGTAGGGCAGAGTTATATAGAATAGAGGGAATAAGATATGTAAGGGAGAATGCAAAAGCAAAGGCCATATAATAAGATTAACAACTAAAAGTGAATTAACAGTTGTGTCTGATATGCCAAGTAATCAGTTAAAATTACTGCTGGGGGAAGAAAGTTGATAAAAGAAACATCAGAGAGATCATCAAAACTCTTCTGAGAAAACATTCAGGGTAAACACAGAGTAACTGTAGATGTACAAGTTCTACTAGTTGTTCAGTGAGTGTGGATATATAGAAGAAAGGTCTGTGAGAGGTTTAGCACTAGCACTCCAAGGTCCCCAGCGCATTTCCTCTTGTTAATTCTAGAGCTCTAAATGCTACAGATAATTTTTAAAAATTAAAAATATATATAATTTACCTGCATTGCTGCTCAATATTTGGTTTAAGAGGCAGAAAAATATATAATTCCTGCTATTCAGCTCAAGGCAGTGTGGGTTTGCTCTCTGCTGTATATTCCCATGCAACTTGTGTGGCTTATATCTGAATAGTTTCAGTGGCGAGGATTACATCTCATCCTTTGGAAGCATTTCATGCTTGGACCCATGTTGATAGACTACTTTTTTTTTTTTTTCGGTCCTCATATTTGTTCTAAATGTTCCCTTCTACTTATTCTGTTAGACAGTTCCCCAGCATTTTGAAGAAAATAACATCCTTCATAGTAGGCTGTTTCTCATATCAGTAGAGAAAAATTGTGATGCAGTGCAATTCATTTATCATGTTTTGCGATCTTTTGGCAAAGAAACCTGGCAAAGTTGTATTCAGGATTTTCTAATGTAGCTCAGGAGTATTTTAAAATTCATATCTATATGAAATATATATTATTTTCATATGGATCTTTAGTGAAAGTTTTTTTTAAGGTTAGAAAAAGATTTTCGAAATATTCCAAATTTGGTTCAAAGAAAAAAAAATACAAACCAAAACACATTTTCTCTAAATTGAATCCTTAGCTGAAAGATTTTGAATAAAGATTTCGGAAGTGGATGTTAAAAACTGGGCTCCTGGATCCAAATTCAGATGCATGAAAGCCTGAATTTTCATCAGTCTTTCTACAGTTGAGGAATTATGGAAGTGAAAGATACTCAGCATGGCAAATGCCTAAACATGATCTTAACTGGTTAAATCTCACTCTCAATTTTGGACACTATTACTTTTTGTTTGTTTGTTACCATAGTAAGCATATTCCTTCTTTTTGAGAAAATCTAAAATAATTGCAGAAATGTTTCCACTAACTGTCTAAGTGGAGCTGACTAATATTTTTGTTAAACATATCCATAGTTGAAAAGAAGCCAGACATCGTAAGTAAAAATAATTTCCTGGAGTATAAGACTATTCCAATGAAGGCAGAAGTCTAAATCATTGTAATAAAAATTGCTACCAGCTTCAACCTGTGCAAGTATATGTTGAAAATAGAAGACTACTTTGCTGGGAAATACAATTAAAGCTACTCACAGTTTTTACAAAAAATATGAAATTTAGTCTTGCACAAGTCTTTATGTGCACTAATGCTTAACACACTAAATATGTCATAAGTAGTGTTTGTTGGGAGGTAGAGAATAGCAAAATGTGAAACATAAATCAGTGACATCCCTTCTGCCTTCTGCTGTTAAATACTGGTCATCTAATTTCATAAAGCATATAGCAGATATGGAAATGATCCAAAACAGAATAGCATAAGGGAAATAATTACAGATCTGGAACGATTTCCATATGAGGAAAAAGAACTGTAAAATACAGAATTATCAGATGAGAAAAAAGATCTGTACAATGCTGTTATGGAAATCTACGTAATAACCAGTGCTGGAGAGAAGAGGAAGACCAGTAGCTACAGATGAGTAACTTCCCAGGAGTGGAAACAGTAGATGAGAGGAACTGAGAAACGTGGCTAAAACTTCAGTATTTTGAGAATTTCTTTAAGTACATTTTTAGAAGTATAGAACTGTGTATTTTAACTGATATATATGTTTATGTATTTTACAATCTATTGTCAGTCTCAAGAAATCTAAAAACTCTCCTGAGATAAGAACAAAAATGTCACAGACAGCAAAATGATCTCTTTTGCTTATGTCGTAATACACAAATTTCCAATTTGTGAAGTAAAGTTGGGAATTAAAAAAGATATCTTTAGTAAAATTAGAGTTACAGTTACAGTTGAATGACTTCATTTGAAGCCAACCATAGCTTTTTTTATTATAAATCATGAGATAATTTTATTCCAATAACAACATAATTGATCAGAATATTTATATTTAGATTAGATTAAGTAAGTTAGCAGACTTTCAGAAGTCTGCTTATTAGTAGTCAATGACAAAATTAGTGTGGAAATTTAGTGCTGAGCAGAAGCTGCTTTAGTTTAGTTTTACACTCAGAGAAACTTAACTAATATAGTCCCTAATACTGGATGACAACCTTACTGTGTAATCCGCTTTGGACTTCAACCATGGCTAGATACATGTTGTGAGGATTTCTGAACTTAAAGGGAAACGAGGAAGAGAGAAAAAGTAAAAGAGAAGATAATTTTTTAAAAGTACAGATGGACTAAAAGATAAAATCCAGATCCCACTTTCAGTGCTGGATTTGTAGCAAATTGGTTTTGAGATGGGGGCCACCTGTTAAGCATGAACTGTTTGTGAGTTTGGTTTCCAAAATACCACCCACCTCTCTCCTATTGTGAGTGATTCTAGGATTTCATTTGCATGTAATCCATAAAAATAGAAACTCTGAATGGTCCCAAAGACTACAGAGAGTCAAATAAATGCAGATTACTGTGGGGACACACAAGTCTACATTTTGGCCTGTGTCTATGGCTAAACTCATTTATCACATTGTTTATATATTGTATTAGGCTAAACAATAGTGGCAGGAACTGTCAAAAAATTTCTAAAATAGGATTTATGAAAAAGCAGTGCTTTCAGATACTAACCTCATTGAAATGATTGTTCAGTATTGTAGAAATTTATAGAAGCTTTCTAGAAATTAACTAATCTCCATACTCTAGAAAAGATACACATGCTTGTAACTTTTACTTCTCTGCAACAGAAGAGTAGAGAAATAGATATTTTGAGCTGAAAGCTTAATTAATCATCATAGAGGTACTGCACATCTATCTGCAAAGCTGCAGAAGTCCTCCACTTACAGAAGATAACAAAGAGTTGGATACAGATCACTGTGTTGTTTGCCAAAATTGTCGAAGATTTTGTGATTGTCGTTCTCTTCAAAAAATTAATTCCTCACACTACATTTAACATTAGTCTGAGGATGGATAAAGCATTTTAGTCTTGAGTGTATGAATAGAAAACCGGGTAGCCTTGGCTTACCAATTGCCTTCTATTCCTATCCATGATGAGATTCCACAGGTCTCCGGATGAAAATATTATGTCTGAGAATGTGAGTTCTGAAATTTTAATAAGTCCATCTAAAGTTCTGTTTCTTTCACTTCAACTGGTATTATCAGTATTTCAGAATATGAAAAACATGAAAGTTCTGTTGATTTAGGCACATTATTGTTTCTACCAACCAAAAAATATCTAGACAGTAAAAGGTATGTGAGAGACTTACTAAGCTTTCAATTCAGAAAAAATACTTTCCAAAAGGATTTTTAATGTTGACTGAGAAAACTTCAAGGAATGCACTGCAAATTGTGTTAGATAACATCTTCATCAAAGAAGTATACCCAACTTCAAACTAAGTATTTCAGAAATTGCTTTAGTCCAGTGGGAGATTATGTTTAAAGCTGAAGGTCACAAAATGCTCTCAGTCTGAAGTGCCATCTATTTTCAAATACTTTGTTCTTTTTCTTTTTTTAATCCAGTAGAAGAAAATTGATCTTGTGTGCCTATCATGTTAACATTAATTTGCATAACTTCCTAAGTACTCCAACCCACAGCATAAGGGAATTTATAATTTCAGTATGAAAATACATTTAACATTTATTGTCCTTTTCTGGTTTCATTTTCCTTTTTCTTTTCTATATTGTTTGTCAGACTGCATATTAGCATAGTTTATTAAAATGCTTGGTCTAAAATCGTGTACTTAAAGACTAATGGAAAAATAAAGAAACTTCTGTCATGGATGTCTGTTTTTGTGACCTCCTAGTAGGGGAGAAATGAAGCATTAAATTCCTCTTGAATGCTGATGAGAAGCTAAGCTTAATTCTCAAAATAATACACACATATGCCAGGAATTTACCTCCCCAGAAGTACCGGTTGAGTTTGTGAAGTAAATAATTTGGTTGGTGGGTCTGACATTTCTGGAAAGCTTCAAATCTCCAATCTTATAAATACTTTTCATATTTTTAAATACGCATGGAAAGTAAATCTGTCCAAAATTTCATTTTATTAGAATACACACTTTTAAAAGGCATAGCAGTTCATTTACGCAAAACATTAAAGGGTAAGTATTTTATTCCATTTCTTAGAACACAGTTGTTATGATGTTAAAATTTATACTGAAATACACATATTGAGAATAGAATTAGAACTTCAAAGGGATGACCTGAAGGTTGCAGACGCAGGGGAGACTCCATTGACACTAACAGAATTACCCCAACAGAGAAGCTAGCCTATTTCATTAGCAAGACTTCAAAGACAACTTATATAAGTCAGTATTTACAAAGAAAAAGAGAATTAGAAAAGGTTTGTCAGGATGCCAACATAGATTAAAAGATTCAGGTGTTTCTAAATTTAAGTCTTAATATTTGAATTGAGTTCAGCAAAATGATTTTTTTTTGTGTTGTATTGATTCAACTATATATTGAAGTAAATTGACTAGACCACTTAAATATAATACATTTTAGACAGCAGAGTAGAAGAGTAAGATTGTATGATACAGTTAGTGGTTTTATGTGCACAGCAGAAATAATATTGCTATTCATCTGAGATATATTCTGAGGTAACTATTTCACTAGAAATCTCCTTTAACTCCTTAACACTTGTCTCCTTTTTCTACCTCATCCCTAACTTTGCTAAGGTTTTTGTTCAACATAATATACTGTAACTCCTGAGGAAAGAACCTTGTATGGCATATCAGTCACTTCATTTTTCTTCTGAAGCCTGGAAACAATTAGAACAAGATTTTTTGCTAAATTTATGAAGTTTATGACCAACTTTAGCTGCAAATTGTAAATCTGGTGTGGATCAAGAGAGTACCTTGATCCACACATTTTAAGCATGGTTAAAAGAAATAAATGCATGAAAAAATGACATACTTTTTCTTTTGAAGCTGAAATTGGATAACCCTAACACAAATAACAAAACATGTCACTTTTAATCTATAAATTCTAAATCTTTCTATTATTTTTTCTTACTACTGAGTAAGAATGATATAAAAACACAAATTAACTTTACAAAACTGGAGCAGCCACACCTTATCATTGAACAAAACTTAATGCACTGAAGCCATTATCTTATTGTGTCCTTAAGCACTACATTGATCCTCAAAAATGTCAAAGCTAAGGATGACAACATGTTTGTACAATTATATAGAAAAAAATAATCTTTAGTGTGAGAGCGGTCAAATATTGGCGCAGACTTTCAAGTGAGGCAGCTTATGCCCCATTCCTGTCAGTGTCCAAGAGACATTTGGACATTATCCTCATTGTGGTTAGCTCTGAAGTGATCAGGAAGTTGGACTTGATGATCTTTGAAGGTTAATTCCAACTGAAATATTCTACACTAATCTAAAAAGTGTAGAAGATTGCTGTGAAAAGAAAAATCATCTTTTCCATCCACAATTCACAAACCTCGCTATCATAGGTCTGTTCCACTTTTTTAACTACCTGTATCTGTATTTTGAAATATAGGGAAAAAAAAATTGAATTTTAATTTTTCACTGAGTGTCATGGAAGACACTCCGTCTTCCTTGCCTGGTATGTATGAGACTACCAGATGAAAGGCGCTGCAATGCTTCAGTTTATTTTTGTGCAGTTGTGTAGGAAACACCTGCACATCTACACCAGTGTTGTTTTGTACTTCGTGGGTTCATTTGTTCATGTGTTATAGGCTGTTTCCCTTGGAGAATTTGGATGTTCACACACATTTTTCAGAGATGCTCAGAAAAATTAAGAGCTTCCAGAAGTCAATTTTGCTTGATTCACTTAGGGGGTAGATGTAGAAACCTGTCTACACTTCCTTGAGAATCATTGAAGAAAGTTTTGTTAAATTTGTTGTCTGAGGATGAGAATTGCACCTGAAAGTGTGTTTTCTTTCAATTATCAGTAAGGGATGAAAAGAATAGCACTGCTATTTATATGATCAGTATCTACATTGGGACAGATTAATTTTTCTGAATGTGAAGAAATAATGTTTCTAATACCAAATAAAAATATTTTACAAATAAATACCTTGTTCAGGCAAGGATGATTTAATTTGCAAGTTACACTGTAGAATAAAATACATCTAAGTGTGTAAATTATGATCAAGTCAGAGTGTGGTTTAATAGAGATACTATATTTGAGTTAATTTAAATGTACATCATTTAATGTATCTGCTAGTGGGAAAAATATTTGAGCTCTTCAAAACAGAACTGGGAAATCCTGTATTTTATCCCAGTTAAGTTATTGATAATGACAGCAAGAGGTCAGTGTTCATTACTGCTGAAGAATGAACACTGAGTATATACTTTTTATATTTCATTTCTTGGTTATTAATACTGAAATCAATTACCCTCTCTCATTCCTACAGTATATCTCAGTGCCAAATCCCTCTTCACTTTCCTTTGTGAAAATTGTATTATTCAGTCACACCAAAGATATTAGAGGGGATATCAGCATGTATAAACCAGGAACAACACTGCAAGTGTCACCCAAATGGCTCGTTAATAAAATCTTTCTTGTATGCATACCACGGTTCAGCTGGAAACACTAAATGCACATTAGGGTTTCTGTGTGGAAAAATATAAATCAATTAAAGAAATATGGACACTGGAGATATTAAACAAAGCCAGTGGCTTAATCTCTCTTTTAGCAGTTTGTGAAAGACTTCTTTAGTTCTCATCTCTCTATGAATAGCTGGTTACTCACAAAACTGCTGTCTCAAGCAGAATCTGTTAAGGAACTATACTGCAGCTGGATAATTAAGTGTCTTTATCTCTTTGTAAAGGGGCCATAACGCATTCTATTTCAACTCACTAATGAGGACCACTTTATGGTATTCCTAAGTGATGTCTTTCAAATACGCAGTGAATCGAAGTATTATTGTTGTTACCAGTCACTAAGGCCAGATTTATTGGGAAACAAACTTGATAACTGTTGATAATTTATTAGGTAGTAAATAATTATGCCCTGGAGAGGGTGAAAGCTCACTAAGTCAACATCATTTTCCAAGACCTAGTCCATTCCTGCAGCACTACAGGAGGGGAATTCTGCTTTAAATGATTTATTTAATAAGTACTTGGATAGCTTGAGTACTCTTGTTACGCCATTGTTTGCTTTTCTTACTGTACACCCTTAATGGGGAGGAAAAAAAGAGAAATATAATATTCTATTGCTGCTAAAACTTTTCTGTAAATGTTAATATGAGGAAACTAATTTGCTGAGCCTTTTCTCTTCCCTTCCCTACCTTCAAAATGTGGATCTGAAATTCTTGTATGTAATGACTCTTTGTGTTTCTAGTGAATCTGAGACTATGCTAGTCCTTAGGCTGGCAGAATCAACTTAGCCCTGTTAACTGCATTTCAGTGTAGTTTGGTAGTTGTGCTGAATTATATTAAGAGAGGTTTGCACATTCCTTTGGACCTCCCACGTGCAGTAAGTAGTATGCATGGAAATATGAAGGGCTAGGGTCTGATGGCAAAAGGACTATTTTTTCTTTTGTCATTGCTCCTTGGGAACAAAATTCTTCTCCATACATTCTAATGATTGTAGAACCACATAGTTAAGTCAATAAGGTAAGTAAAATTAAGGGAGCTGTTCCAGTGGAATTACATGCTTGTTAAAAAAATGAGTTCTGATAAACCCCCTCCTTAAAAACGAAAACCAAGACTTCTGCTGGATCTCATGTTACTTGTCTCACTCTGGCTTTGGAGACCACCACCAACAGCAATGGGAAGAGCAGTACCACTCATTTAAATGATACTGCAGATTTATTTGGGGGTAATAATGAAATGCTCCCTGAAATGTAAACTGAAAATGTTTGCTTATACTGACATAAACTCTGAAAGTTCAAAGTAAGGTCAGCATTTTCCATTCCATTCAGTTGAGTGCACCCAAGGAAGGAGCTCTAGAGTTCAGTTTCCTTCCAGTTTAAGTAACCATGAAGTTTAAGGTAAACTCACAAGTAAATCTTGAATGGAAAGCTTGGGATTTGTTTCTTGACAATTATGAATGAAATTTAAAAATATATATAAATTATAGAATCTTATAAATTACTACAAATGAACAGAAAAAATAGAAAAATGTACCACAGTGTAATTCATGATGTGCTCAAGTACTATGGAAAATATTTGAACCTGTGCCTGAAAAACTAAACAAAAAAGACTAGAAAAAAAAAAGATGATGAAGAGTATGACAGAGTCCACCAAGTAAATTAGGTCTGCTTCAGATAGTGAAAAAATTGTAGAATGCAGTAGAAATGATTGGCTTCTTATGTATCTGAGCAGACTGGAATCCAGGAAATACGCTATTCAAATCCTCCTTCCAGGTACAGAAACATACCCTTACATGGCAATCATTTCAGTTTGTAGGCAATACCACTGTTATTTGGAAAGCAAATCTGAGTTGGAGCATGACTTCAGTTTTGTGCTTGTTTCTGTGACGCACAGAACATGTGCAGCATAACTGTGTTACTGAAGGGAATACTGGCGTAACACAGATGTATGTTAGTTTGCAGTTCGACATATTTTCTCAAGTGGAGGTTGGTACCTGCAAGACTAGGCCACTGAAATGACACATGGTACCTCTGGCTGTAAGTCAGCAAAGAAAGAGTGGCTGTAACTTTGAGTACTTTTCCTCTTCAAAACAAAAATAATCTTCAACCTTTCTCCGTCAGATCTGTTTATACCTCCTGGTGCTAACTCTGGGAACATATGTGCATGGTGTGGGCCATGTTCCAGGTCTCCACATTTGGGATATTTGACTGACATCTTTCTGATAGCACTATCAAACTGTTCCCAATTAAATTCTTTGCAAGCAAGGTGCTATTTGCAATTTGAACTGGAAAGGCAGTGGAACACAGCAGCTGCACACAAATGCCTGGAAAAGAGGTTAGCGATACAGGATATCTTCTGGAAGTGTAGGATTCCCCACTGTGTGTCTGGAACCATGACAAGATTAAGGCAAATTTTGAGTGCAATATGGATACTGATAGCAACTACCACACTGTAGTCCTTGAGTGACCCTGTCCTGGAATGCTGCAGCCGTAGGTAGAAAGACACCAGTTCACAAGCTTCTCTTTTCCAATTCTTTAGAAGCTGCTCATCTGAGACAGTTTTCACATGAGATGCTTTTGACAAAGCAGCTAGAATTTAGATAAAATATATTTACCAATAAGTTGTTGGAGAGAGACTTTTCCTTCTAAGATTATAAACCTCAAAGAATATTTTTTGTAAGCATTTTTTGGTTTGTATCATGACTACCAAGTCTTATAAGAAAATTAGATTTGTGTAAACAAGACATCTATGCCATGAAAATAAAATAATTAAATAAGATGATGCAGAAATCTCTAAATATCTGTGCAAATAAATCAACATCATACATAAAAACAGCAGCTGTCTTTCATTAACTAGCAGTATCATTACAGGACACAGGACTCTAGTGATTAACTCAGCCCCAACTGATTTCAAAAATATGTCAGTTCAGTGCTTAAATAATTTAGTAAATATGAATGTGATTTTATCGATTTGGTCCACACAATGAACTGCAGTTTGATATTCTTTATTATTTACAAACTGCATTGTTTGTTCACTAAATATCTGAGAGACTTGAAAAACAGCGAATTAAGTTCTTCATTATCCTAAAAAAAAACACAAAAAAACCCCAAAAAACAATTCTCAAAAAAATCAATTTTGTATTATGTATTAATTTTGAAATATTATTTTCTGTTATAATAAAATTAGAAAATGTTCATATATATAAGAAAAAAGATATGTATTATATATTTTATATTTTGTATTCCCAGAGGATGACTTTAGATTACCACATATTTCAGAAACTGTTTCCTCTTTAGAGTTAGTTGCTATTTCTTTATATTTGAGTAGAAAAGCAGACTTCTTTTATTTGAGATAACTTTTAAGATCTAACTTACTAAGCACTCAGTAGCAGTAGAGCCACTCAGCTCTGGCACCTCACAGCTCCTGGGTCAACAGAAGCCACATTTATTTGGATTCCTGTCCTGTGAAGCTGCAGAGCAACTACCCTGCCAGGGCTGTTGCATCTACATGGGAACAGTCATCTGACAGACAACTGGGCACATATAGAAGATGCCTGCTTTGTTACCTGGACTCAACCCATCATCTAAGGCTTTGGAGAAAAAAAAAATAGTGCCAAAGAACTGACAACTGAAAGAAATAATTACCCAGGTAGGGGAACATAGATAGTATAGATCAAGGAGGAAGTTCTTGGACTGAAAATTAAGTAGAAATCTTTTGGGTATACAGTGAAATAGATTTATTTTGCTTGCTAATTAATCTTCTGTTCAGGAAAGCAGGTTTTTACACATAGGCATTGTGGCTTCGTAGGGGCATGATTTCATCACCAGTTTATTCATCCAGAAAAGGCAAAACAAAAAGCCCCTCCAGGGCTCCAAATTTTGGCTAGCTGTTCAGGTTTAAAAATTGTGATATTGTTTTACTTGAAATAGACTTATCTTTTCCTGCAGATACATAAACTTTTGACTAAATATAGTATCTGAAAATAGCTAAACTAACATTTGAAAATTCTGAAGTTAAGAAGTTTAAGCTGAACAAAGAAATTTAATGGCTACCTGAGTTGTTTTAAAGCTCTTTCCTTGAACCTTATTACCTTTAAGTATTTAGTCATACATTTACTATATGTCAGCCAGGATATATCAGTCATTGGATGTATGAAGGATTCTAGGTCTATGCAATATTGTACAAGGGCTGCTCCGAAAGTAATGCCTCCTATTGTATTATGTTGGCCCATGATGTCAGAAATAGTCTTGGTGATATGGAAATTGAGGTTAAACCTTCCTGCCAACGTTCCATTTCATTTTGTTGCCATGTCACAGATGTCAGCAAAGGGGCAGTCTGACAAAATGGTCTCTGACACGGAACTGCGTATGAAGTGAAGGTGTGTAATTTAATTCCTCCATGTGGAAAAAATTGCACCCAATGGCATTCATTGATACTTGCTAAATGTGTATGGAGACCAAACAGTGAATGTGAGCACAGTAAGGTGGTGTGTTTCAGCAGTGATGACAGTGTCTGCAGGTTACCTCTGCAGATTGTGAGGAAATGAGGCTCTTGTTCATTGCTGGCCAAAATGCATAGCTAACGGTGATGACTGTGTTGAAAAACAGTGTACTGTAGCTAACAATTTGCTCTATCAAATTGTGCTCCCTGTATCTGTTGTAGTTGCCATGGTAATAAATAGGAGACATTCCTTTTGAAGCATCCAACAAAAACAAACAATACAAACAAACAAACAAAAAACACAGCTTTTGAGCAATAGAGGTTATTTGGAAACTATGTGGAATATTGAGTTAGAAAAACAATATTAAACATTAGAAAAAATATATTTTACTCTGGTAGTGCATTACCAGTAACATTGCTGAGTATTAATTTTCTGATAACTTTGGGCTCTTCCAAAAGTCTGATCAGCTTAGGAGAACTTAACTTTGTGCTGGTCTTACTAAATGTATTGTGCTGCAACAAGTAACATCCCTACAGCAGCTTCACAAGTGGCTGAGCTTTTCTTCTCATTTTCTGGGAGAGAGATCACAGACACCTGAAGAAAACTGTCTTCTCCTGGCTAGGTCCAGTGTATGAAACACACTGTTGTAAAATAAAATAATAGAGTTGCTTAGTCTATAGGAAATTACCACATCTGCTCTGTGTGGTCTCCGGTATTTCAGACGGCTGATACTGAAGGGAAGGAAGAAACTGAGTGTATGCAAGGCATTTATTTGTCCCTGTCACTTTCTTCTCCGATGTCAACAGAAGTTTTGTTGTGCTTACTCTAGTCTCTAGGCAAAAGGTAAAAATATTTTTCTGGATATTCAGTTCCTGAGAAAATTATTTTCAAATCTAATTCTAATTCATTTGAAATTAAAATCTTATTTCATTTTAAAGTCAGATAATATAAACTTTGGGAAATAATCCTTGAATTTTTGTCTAACTTTCAGTTAAAAGAGAACCAAATTCAAATCTTAGTATCCCTGAGTGACTCTGAAGTATTTTGCAATGTGTATGTTATGGTAAAATAGAGGTAAGATGATCTTTCCATATATATAATACATACTATAATATAAGTAGTTAAAACTGAAGGAAATGAAGATTCTGCCTCAGTAAAAAAAAAAAAATACATTTTTAGACAAGAGAAACTAATGTCTGCAATTGAAACACCAGTATTAGGGAAATTCAGGCTGGGAAGAATGGATTTAGTCTAAAGTCCCTTGAAATCAATGAGAGGTTTTGCTTTAACTTCTCTGGGATTTGGCTGCAGCCCCAAGTAATTATTCAAGCTGGACTTTGGCCCTGATGCTAACACCATCTGCATACGGAAAATACTGTGAAATCTTTAATTAACGTGAGTCATGAAGGCCTCACTCCTATGATTTATTTAAAACCTGACACTTTCATGCTCTGTTCTGTATGTCTTGCTGAGGGCCTCATTTTCTGCCATCTCACAGGTATCACCTACTGCACTGCTAGCACTGCCTTTCTTTTCCAAGTTCCGAAGTAATTGATTTTCCAAATGAAGTTTACTCGCAAGTATCTTAAACTAGGTTTGTTTTCATCAATGGTGTTGGATAAAAACGATAAGCACAAAATATGCATGTTTAGGGGAAAATAAGAGAATTTTGTTTTTGTCTGTACCAAGAGAGTAGGATAGTCTTACAGTTGAAGTCTAGATTTGTTATTTTTCCATTTTTACCTTTTCACAAAACCACCAGGGCAAAACTCTTAACGTTTTTCTTCCTCAGTTTCTGCATCTGTTTAATGATCTTGCAGAAATTTGCCATTCTAATATATTGCTTTGAAGTGTTCACAGGTGAATTAGTATAACAAGCTGCAAAGCAAACTCTTGTATGGCCCAGATTGTCTCACACGCTGTGCAAGACTATTGCTCTTTTGCACACCATAATCATTAACACCATATCTACAGTATGGACCACTTCATTGAGAGTGAATAAGACATTGTATTTTTACAGCTCAAATTTTCAAGTAAAAGAATGAATAAAGATCTGTGTGTCACTAGAAAATGAGTGTGTCTGAAGGAATTAAATGTTGTTTCCTTTTTGAAGGGATTAATGAAGTGCTGGCCTGAGCAACATACAGCACTTATAGACATGTTTAACTTTAAGAATCTGAGTAGGCTGATGGATTTCTATGGGAATACCGATGTGCTTAAAGTATGTATTGTTGGAATGAAATCATATTTTTCAGTATCGTGTGGGGTCAGACCACTTTTGTTTGTGAAAGTGAAGGGAACGCTCTCAGACAACATTCCTTCTACAGGGAATCTCCTGGATCTTAAAAACTAGGATCCTCAAATACTTCCCCCTGATTTCTCAGCCTGGACTGTGTATATAGTTCACTCTGAAAGTAATACCTCATATTTATTGCCATGAAAACTACAAAAAAGGGCACAGTAACAGTGTTTGATAGATCAAATTCTCAGCTGCAATACACTCTTTTTCAGTATAGTCACCACCATTGGACATCTATTTAGGAAGAGTGATTAATTTTTGCTAGCCTGCATGCTATACTTGTCTATGTGTGTACCAATGGAGGTGACCTGCTGTCACCGCTGCTGAAACACACCTACCTCACTATGCTCGCATACACTGTTTGGTCTCCGTAAATCTTCAGCAAGCATCAGTGACTATCAGTGGGTGCAATCTTTTTGACGTGAAAGAATTCAGTTCCACACCTTTGCTCCAAACACACTTTCATGTCAGACTGCCTCTCTGCTGCCATCAGTCACATGGCAACAAAATGTAATGGAATATTGGTGGGAAGGTCCATCCTCTACTGCCATACCACCAATATTCATCTCTGATGTTGTGGCCCAACATAATGAAACAGGAGGCATTACTTTTGGAACAGCCCTCATAAGTGGTCTGTGACATGCAGGATCAATATCTGCACTGGTGTTCCATTATTAATTGTTTTCCTGTTCTGAGTCATAAAAAGACTAAACACGACTCTAAATACTGACTTCAGGAGTACCCTTTTTTCTTTTTTTCCCCTAGGCAGTGTCAAGCAGCATATATGCAGATGTGAAACTCATGAAATCATTCCCTTGACTTAAGCAAACAACTCCCCTTCTACAAGCCCCAAGGCTCCTCAAATGGAGCGCTTCATTGAGAATAGGCTTAGCCCATCTCCTTCCAGACTTTGTATTGCTCTCTCAGGTGAAGTCTGACTTGGCACAGCACTGAACAAGCTTGTCCACCTCCTCATGCTACTGCTGGAGTGTTCTTCGATAACCTCCCAGATACAGCTTCAGTCAGACACAACACGTGAAGCTGCACAGTCATTTGTTCCCAGAAGAGATCTGCCCCGCTCATCTCTCTGTAAACAGGATTCGCTATTTAGCTATTTATTTGTTTCTGCTGGTGCCTACTCTGCCATCCGTCTGAAAGATTCATTGTAGTTCTTTAATAGAATTTACTGAATTACTAAGGAGTACAATATAGTTAATACTGTGAATGTTTTAAGTGAATACAATATGCAAAAGAGAGTTTCTTTCATATAAAAACATTTAAGATTACTGTTGTAACTTATACTACTGTATTTTTCTCTGTTTTGCAGTTTTACTTAAGAACGCGAAGAAGGAGGAAGAAAGGCCTTTCAGAGACTGTGCAGATGTATACCAATCTGGTTTTAACAAAAGTGGCGTCTATACTATTTATATTAACAATGTGTCTGATCCCAAAAAGGTGAGACAAATGTATGATTTATTTTCATTTTTGTTAATGGGATGTTACCTTAAAAGGAGGATTTGGAGCCTTTATGGAAGTTCTCATTCTTCAAACTACTGCACTGAAACAAATAAACCTGGTTGTATTCAAACTTGAAAAAAAACAAACAAAAAACACCAATAGAATGAAGAAAATGATAAAGTGTATTATTCCAGACATTCTTCTTTCTCACTGACAGAGAATCACTCCCAAATTCCAACATACACTCAAGAGTTGACTCACTTCCTCCCACTCAGCAAGTTCAGTTGAATCCGTCTATGACCACAAATAAGTCTGCAGTGAGGCATAGAAGATTTTATCTTCTATTATAAAATTATTTTCTTATATTATATTATATTCTTTCATAAAATGCCATAATGAAGAAGCTGATGAGGAGATGCTATGGTAGCAGAGACAGAAATAGAATAATTAATGAATTTAAATATAAAGATTTACAAAATTTGTGCTTTTCTTGTCTGAAGAAAGGAAGAATATATTTGACTGTAGAGAACATGTAAAATATTAGTACTGTTTGAAATGAGATATCCTGTATTTTCTTGTCCTCTGAAGAGGTATTTGGGAGCCTCTTTGGATGAAAATGAAACATTAGTCTATAAAGAAGGCTGTTTCTAGAATACTTTTGGGACTAAAATGAGCCAGCTGAAGCTAAGAAGGTGAATGAATAGGCTAAGGCTGATTTATACAGGAAGAAAGGATGGCTTGTCCATCTGACAGGGCAGTACTGAGAGCAGCCCCAACATGGCTATGGGCTGGTTATTTGCCAGAGAAAAGTGGAGTGTCGTCCAGCAAGTGGGTTGGACAGAAGGAAGGGAACTCTAATCTATCTGGTAATTTTATTCTTACTGCAGTAAAACAGTGACCCTGCAAACAAAAGAACACAGTAACAAACGTTACCAAAGTAACTCTGTAAAGGCAATTTATAATGATCCTAAGATATGTAAAATTTATTTCTAAAGTGAATTGGGCTTTGAACGGCATTTGGAAGCCTCTGAATGTCAACCCATTGTAGTTTACTGAGCAATTAGAGTTCATTAAACCATGATCACAGTTGGAGAGGGAGAGTGCTTTGGGTAAAGGCCAGTATGGTTCTGATGAATATGAATGGACATGATGTGAAATGCAGAGGCACCTTTAAGCATTACTGATCAGGACGAGAACAAAAGCATTTCCATAGAAGCTGTTCATGTCAAAACTGAGATGTTACATTAAAGTCAGAATCGCAAGTACAAACTGGATTTACTTAGCCCTATTAAAGTTCTAGAATTTGAATTGCAGTGAAAAACAGTAGCAACTCAAAAGCACTGTAGCACTGGTATATTTACCCTAAGTACACTTCATTGATAATGCAAGCACGGTGACACTATGGAAGCTACTCTGTGTTCGTACTTACATCACTGTTTGCAGACTGTTGTCAATCAGTACAGGTAGCACAGTTCGGCTGGTATCATTGTATTACTTCTTTTTCCTGGAGGCTTCCTTTTCAGTAAGAGCCTGTGAGAATGTGTGTATTTTGTGGGAGTTTCTGCTAGCACCTGTTTCTGTCTTGCCCCAGTGATAACACAGCAAGAGCTGATCCAGTGCATGTTCATGTCAGCCAAATGATGAGTCCAATTGCTTTAACAGATGTTCTTTTTCAGACATTATGATTGTATTAACAGTCTACAAGGTAGTGCTGTGCAGAGGTGGCTGAACCAACTCCAGCTGAGATAGCTTCTAAATCAGATCAGCGCCCCACTGTGGAAGGACTAATTAGCCCAGAGGTAGCACCATGTTAACACAGTTAGATTGCTCTGGGACCCAAGCTAATATCCTGATATGAATTCCATTGAGACATACCATTTGTGTAAAGCAGGCTCAGTTATCTGGATTACCACAACTGGAATGCACAATTCCTACATTGCTGAAGTGTTCTTATATTGTTGCCCTCTGTAATACCTGCAGCCACCAGCAACTGCCTCATTTGTGGCAATTTTTTAAAGAAATAGACCTTCATTACATTCTGTATTTCCTAAGGAATACGTACTTGCATCCTAACGCTGAATAACAAATTCCTCTTCATCATCTATACAAATGTTAGTGTCAGTTCTAATAATTCTGCTCTTTATATCTTCCTGTATTCATAGGAAATTGTCCTTCATGCTTACAGCTCCATAACATTGATATACCCCATTTTTATATGCTTAAAAAAACAGCTTGTATTTTTTCTTTCATGCCTCTAGCTTCGACAGCTCATTGACTTAAATGTTTTCCAATCCTATATTAAAAATAATTTATTCATTTCTGATGGAAAGGATCTAAATATTATTCCATATTTTTGAGATGAGCAGAGGTTTGCTTAAAATATTAAGCTAATTAATTGACTTACTTTGGTGTGTGTGTGTGTGTGTGTGTGTGTGTGCAATGCTTAATGGTGTTGATAAATGTACCTTGGTCATAGTGGCAAAGGCAAGAGTCCTGTCAGGGCTGTACACAGGTAGGGTCAGCTACTGGGGAAAGAGACTGATGAGGACAAAGGGGTAATGAGAGTGAGGTCATTGCTGTAATGGGAGCTGGAGGAAGCCAAGGGGACGGCTCTGAGTGTCTGCAACATCTCCATATCCTACCATGTTTCACTGTATGGCTCTACTCTAACATCCTCCAAAGTCATCACAAGGATGATTTCTATAAACTTCTGTATGTTGGACTGAAAATATCATATTAAATTTCTAGTGGGGTCTGTCTATCTGTGTACTTACAACTCTTCAAAAAATCTGCACTGCCATGAATTCTGTCTTCACCTCTCTGCTGTGCTTTCTGCCTGTGGACTTTCTACCGGCTTCACATCGATGACCTCTCTGAGTGGGTCTGCCAGAACTTTAACACATTAACTATATGCAGGCTGCATGCAGGGTGGAATCTGTGGTTCTTGCTTGGTTACTGCCAGCCTTGGTTTCTATATCAGAGATACATTCTCTGAATCTCAAATGGCTGATCATGAGCTTGTTACTACAAATTTACAGTGTAGACTTGTGAAGTGCTTAGTATGGAAGCATTTAAAGTATAGTGTGAGGTAATCCCACTAGTTTTGTTTACAGTAGAATTGCACTGATCTCTACATTATTATTATACTTTTATATATATATACATAATTTAATCCATAATGGTGACTTATGTGCAAATAATTCCCTGTATGCTTTTTAATAGCTTGGGTATTCTTACTCATGCATTTGAGGAAGGCAGCAATGAAGTGCATTGGATACTCTTTTAATTTAAACCATATTTTATTTCATTTATTTATTTATTTATTTATTTATTGGTGATAAACTCTGAATGCAGAGATGGATAAAAATTCTACATTAATTTTCTTCATCATTTTCTTTATTTGCTAGAGGATTAAACATCAGAACATACTAAAAGTTGTTTAATGGTTGAGTGATATGAACTTGCCTTGGACAGAAGCCAGCCCAGGACATTTGTTGCCTAGAACTGTGCACAGCAAACATCTATAAGGAGCTTGGCACCCCTGTTAGAGTGGCAGGTGTTTGTGTCTACCACCATAGAATGGGCCAGACTACACAACGACAGCTGCTGTAAATCTTTCACTCTGCAGTTTTCTCTTTTAATCTGCTATATTATTTAGAATTCAAGTATTTTAATCACTGTTTTTTTTATAATTTAGAATAAAAAGACTTGCATTTATTATGTTTGTGTGTGTGTGTCTTTAAAATGAGTACTCAGTACAGATGAGTATTTAATACTTTCAAAATTGTCAAAGATTCATGGGAGCTTTAAATGACTCATAAAGTGAATCCATCATTTAGAAATTCTCACTGTAAATCAGATTAAGAAATTAAATCTTATAGATAAATGTTTTGATTCTCACTGTCTTCCCTGAACAAAGAACAGGGCCAAAATATTTGTAAAAATATTGTGGGTTTTCTTGTGGTTACCCTAATTGAAGTTCACATATTTGCACTATTCAGTATTCTGTTTCCATTCTGAACCTACTCACAGGGTCTTGGTCTTTTCTTGTCGTGCCTGGAGCAAATTGAAACAAAAGTACTTGCACAGGATTACTATGACAATGGTTATGAGAAGGAGAGATTTAAATTGTTTTGCCTGAGGGTGGAATATATTTCTCTATTCAAATGAGAGATATTATGAATTGGATACTAAACTTTGATTTGGTAAAGCAACTTAAAGTTCTTAGTTACTGTCCAGTGCTGTCTTGTTGATGTGAATGCCAAAGGCTAAACTGATAGGTGGCATCTCTTCCACCTTCTCACATATTAACAACTTTCTTAAAAAAGGAAATATAACTATAAAAGCACACATTCAAGTGAAAATTAGGATAGCTGCAGTACCTCACTGGGGTGGATGAGTACTTGGGAAGGAAAATCAGGAAATTTTGCTTCAATTAGTAGCACTGAGAAACTTAGTTGGATCTTAAAATTGTATCATATGATAATAAATGCTATCACTACATACCAAGTAAAGTGAATGTAAAAAATTAGTGTTTCTAATTTTTCGTTATGTATTGTCTTTTTTTTAAAAAAAAGGTAGTGTAAGAGTGAAAATTGAATAAAAAATAAATATCCATTTTAATTATTACATGAATTATTTAAGATTGTTATGGATAAAACCATACACTTACATCAAGCTTGAGTAAAATTCTTATATTGTTAAATTATCCTTAATACACAGAATATCAATAACTAGCAGATTTTTTCAGCGCAGTAATGGCAGGTTATGACATTGGATGTTCAGTATATCTTAGTGTGGTAAGATATCTGTAGTTGATCCTGTTCCTATGTTCTCCAACATTGCTAAGGAGGCTTAGACTGACTGAGATCAATTGTCTGTGTTTACAGATACTGTCTGACACAGATACATTGCACCACAAAGCAGAACAGATTAATCTAATCTTTGCTACATATAGGACTCCTTGAACTGGTGTCTTCTGTGATAATTCCTGAAGATTCTTTGCAATTATTTAGCAATATTACTAAAAGCCATAGAAAACATTGTTATCACTGAGAAATACACCTCTTTGTTTAGAGGAAGGTAGTAGTTTTAGGGGAGCTATAAAGTAGACAAGGAATGTAGAGGCAGTGTGTAGAGGAAAACTGATGGTGCTGAGGAGATATTCTTGGATGATTTTCTGAACGAACATGAGACTTTACTGAATGAATTATATTGAACATATATTGGGTCTGAGCATGCTGTCAAAGGCATAAAGAATGAATACATAGGGAAACAGGCTTCCATAATTCCATTATTCACATTTTCCACCTCTAAAATGACAGGATTCTAATGCAAGTATCTCTTCTTTTTTTTGTTACTGCACAGGTCTTTTGCAATATGGAAATCGCTGGAGGAGGATGGACAGTTATACAGCACCGAGAAGATGGGAGTCTGGATTTCCAGAAAGGATGGAAAGAATACAAAATGGTAAGGTAAAAAATGTGGAATAGCTGTACATTCATAGAAAAGAGATTTCAAATAGTACTTCTCATTGTCTGAGGCAAATAGTTTTGTCTATAATGGTGTTACATAGTCCTGTAGTCTTTTATGAACTACTTTTTTAATGCCTATTACAATTTAAAGTCATAATATTCTTTTTATTATTCAGTTCACTGAATACTGTTTTGTAAGAATTAGGATTTCTGTCAGTTCAGTTACTGGGATTAAAATGAGATGATGTCCAGACACATACAGTACAGAATGTTACTGTCTTGTCTGTGCCTCGGAAGTTTGGAATTGCTGTGACATTGATGGGTAATGAGGATGTGCTGATATTCCTAATGTGTGGATGTCTTCAACTAAGGGAAATTCCTTCAGAATTTGGAGCTTCTGAGATAGGAATGAAGAGTCTTACTGGGGTTTAACCCAAGCAACACAGCAACTCAGCCAAATAACACAATGTACTGGAAATGTTGATACTTAAATGGAATTAAAGGACAATAAATAACTTACCAAATTACGGATAATATTACATTAGCTGGTTAGTTTCCCATTGCCAACTTAAAAAAAATTTACTCCAGTCTAAATAATTTCTGAGCTTCTCACTCATTCCCTGATCAAACTTCTTCATGGAGTTTCTTTCTTCGAGTCCCTGAGAACTGGATGTAATTTCCAAGACATTCTCAGTGAAGTTTGCAGAATGGTGTTATCAGCTCGGAAGAGGAAAATCTTTTTTCCAGCAGTTTTCAAAAGGTACCATATGGAAAGGGTATTTAAAATGCTTAAAAAAATAAGATCCAGTCAGTAATAATTTAGGTGGGAAAAAGTTCTGTTGCAGAAACTATCATTACAGAAAATAAAATAATATAATATAAAATAAAATAAAATAAAATAAAATAAAATAAAAGGAATGTCAGATTATTTAACCAAAATATCATTTTGGACTCTAAGGACACTTTGTTTTCAGTATTTTTATATAACTAGAAAACATAAATTCTATGGAAAAATTCACCATTCTTGACATCAGACCTTGCCTACAACAAATTACCTGATGATATAATCTGTTTCATAATATATGTGAAATAAAATTAATATTAAAATGACAGATATTTTTGAATGAATTTTCAAAATTGCACCCAATTTTTTAGAAATCATAATAAAAGAAAATGAGGCTGTTTGGAGTCTTAATTTAGCAGAAAATTTGAAGACTATTCTACTCGATTTGGGGTGAAATAAAATACAAAACATCATTTTCTAGGAGTTGAATCAGATATTTTAACATTATGTCAGACTTACTTATGAAGAAATAAGAATTTGTGTGTGCTATCCAGCTTGCTCTCTACATGTACTTTCTTTTAATTTGTACACTCCACATGAATTATAGAGATTTCCTTGGGTATTTTCTCCTTTGCTTTCTCTTAGACCACTTTTTTTTCTTTTTTTTTTTTTTAAATCCATTACTACAGTATGAACCTGTTCAGGATTGGATTATGGGGATTTTGTCTAGTTCAAGCAGTCTGAATTCATGCTCATTTTCTTTATGGGTACTATAATCTTCTAGTAGATAGCTCACTTTTGTAGTTTTGGACTTTACTGATAAGTATCTCATAAATCATGAAAAAAGTTGGTATTTATCTCTGGTTCTACCAAAGTGATTACCCAAGGCCTCTATTTGTCATTATCTTACCCCATCAAATAAATGTTGGACAGTTGAAGTTGGTAGAAGAGACTGGAGATTACTGTAATGCGAAGGAGTCTGAGCTTCAACATAAGAGCACTGCTGACTTAGTTTCCCCTTTTTTTTTTTTTCAGTATGGGTGTGCAGTAATTCTTAGATCACTTCACAGCTCCTTTCTAACAGATCTACCTACTTTTACTTCTAATGAAACCCAAGTGCCATTGTAGAAACAGTGATTCTTAAGATGTGCTCAGATGTAGTTTCTAGATTTTCTAAGACATTTTCCTTGTGCTTATATCTCATTATGGCATCTAATGTAACAGAACTAAGCATTATCATGATGATGTAACAGCAATAATAAATCTCTGGGGATAAGTTTACCTTTAGTGGATTTGGTTCCTATGGGAAAAGACTCAAAAACAGTGGAAAGTTTTGTTACAAGCAAGTACTGAATGCCAGCTTCAACACTGGGCTAAGAATCTCAGGTCACCAGCCTGTAGTACTACTAGCATCCTCATAAATTTGTCTCCTCTAGTTTTATGAGACTTTTGCATATTTTCTCTAACCCTATCTTGAGATCCTTATGGCAGTTAGCTCTGTAAGGATATACATGAGACGTTCTCTGTGAAGGTGATTGACAGCACTGCTCATTACACGAGTTACCCAGCACTCTTCCACCCTGCTGAAAAACCTTAAGGTAATCACTATCTTTGACTCAGTTTCACGCTGGTGCCCCCAGGATTTTGGAATTTAGTTCCTGTTCATTGTATTCCACAGACATAAACACCTGAAATGTTTCAATAGAGAGATAAAGGAGCCATAAATACTTCAAAATTAGAAAATGCACAACTCAATCTATATTTCAGTCACTACAAAGTAAGTGATAACAGTACTACAAACTTTCTCCTTTTAGCTCCATTTTTACTCATATCCAGTCCCCACTCTGGAAAACAAAGTTAAGCTTTCTTTGGTATGTAAAACATTAGCTGACGAATAAAAGTCTTATTCAGATCTATTCTGTTATCTTTCTTATTGGCATAAGTTCTTACCAGTTAATTTTTGACATCAGTCATATGCTATGCAGTATAGTAAGAACTCATTTTTGAATACAAACTCCCATAGACCATATCAGTTTTATAAATTCAGGTATAAAAATTCGAAGAAATTCTGAGGAATTCCTTTGAATTCAATCTCCTGTCTTTTTCTTATTAGTATTTACTATACCTGCTCTTTCATGTTTTACAGTGAATTTTTCACATTACATCTTATCAGAAATATTTAAAGATAAGTATCAGATAATTCCTTTAACAACTGCAGCTAGGATCATCCTAAAGCAGGTTTCTGCCATTTTCCACATTTCCTTGTTTGAAGTGGTAATCAGAGTTTTAACTTCCAGAAAGAGAATGTCTTTAAAAAATAAAAATAAAAAATAGCTTACCTGAGCAATTTTTCATCTGAGCAGAATTTTTGTCTGACTGCTGTTCTGAGCAGTCTTTGGATCATCTTCTCCTTCCTTAGTGTCTTAGTAAAACAGATCTGAGGGGAAGAATTGCTGGTTCCAATTAGACTGTTTATCTGATCTATATATCTATCTTGTACCTTTCTATCTATCCATCTAATTGGAGGCATATCTTACGACTTCGGTAGGAACAGATTTATTTTTTCCCAGACAGTAATGTGAAGAACTATATAAATTACATTGCAGTACAAGCATGTTCCTTCCTGAAAAAAATGAAGGACTTAAGAATCACAGGGTCATAGAATCATTAAAGTTAGAAAAGATGACTAAAATAGTCAAGTCCAGCTGTCAATGCACCACGACCATGCACACTAAATCTTGTCCCTCAGTGCCACATCTCCATGTTTCTTGAACATCTCCAGTGACTCCACCACTTCCCTGGCAGGTTGTTCAAATGCTTGACCATTCACTCAGTGCAAAAATTTTTCATAATATGCAACTTGAACCTCCCCTTGCACAATTTGAGTCCACTACCTCTCATTTTATTGCTAGTTACCTGGGAGAAAAGACTGACCTACACATTGCAACAATGTTCTTTCAGTTGGTTGTAGAGATCTTTAGCGTCTTCTCTGAGGCTTCTCTTCTTCAGAACAAGAATGGGCCTGGAAGAAGGAAAAAACCTAGAAAAAAACATCCTCAGAAAAGACAGAAGGCATGCTGCTTCTTTACTAGGAAACAACAGCAACAAGATGAGTTGGTCGGTGTTGTTTAATGGATAAACCCTTGAGAGAGGAATGCAAGAGGATAAAAAAGTCATGCTTAAGACATGAATAATTTCATAACATACAGGCACAAATACATTTCTTACGTATACTACATTTCAAAGTCATGAATTATAAACTGTTTGCATCTGAAAAAAAATCATTACTTCAAGCGAGTGGAATATAAGACATGGAAGTAATTTGCTTCTTTCAAACACTTACCAAGTAATTTGGATATAAGGAAATGACTTATAGTGACAGCAATGTGTATTATGTTATTCAGTTAGTAACGCCTTTCACAGAGACACACTCATCTTTGATAAAGAATTCTATGTCACTCTACTTTATTAAAAAGTCACTTCTGACAGAAACTGCTACTCAGATCATTATAATAATAATTGTCACTATCATCAGTCTTGCAAAAAGAGACAGGATATTCTTTGCTTCTTCAGAGATTTAGCATGGCCAGTAGAGGCATGTTCTTGAAACTATTTAGTTCTGACCAAGGCATTTCTACTACTTGATCTAAGGGAGCAAGAATGAAATCATTTTTGCTTCAGAGAGCTTTGGATACCTAGACTAGGCAGCAAAGATGTTACCACACAAGAAAAGCATCTTCTTTACCTTTTGGAATATTTTCAGATGAAAAATTGAACATAGTATTGTGCAGTTGTGTTTTGACTATGCTATACTGAACACTCTCTTTGACTTTTATTGAGACTTTCTAACCAAAAGATGGGCATGCTGTTTTACAAGACCCAGTGGGTATTTCCAGAGGTTTCGTTTGTTTGTTTGTTTGTTTTTAATTAGAGAGAGAGGTCCTACCTGCTCTGCTGTCCTCCAAATGAAGATTGTATGCTTTCATCACAGATCAGTTTTCTCTTGAGAGAGATACATCTTTAGCCTGATCTGTTCTACTTGGGACTCGTTAAAGCACCCCTTCACCTTGGAATTCATGTCAAATTAGAGTTATAATTATCTGACTCTGGTGTTAATATTATTCTACTCTCATTTGATTATTAGTATGCCAGCGAAGCCCAGGCAAGAGAGAAGAGCAACCTGAAAGCCTAATTCTTAGAAGGAAGAAAGAGAGAGAGGAATAAAATCAAGTCCTACCTCAAAAATTATTTACTTTTCCCTGAAGTGAAACAAAATTACTTTCTTCTTTTCAAGGATTTGAACATTTATTTCTAAACTACCAAATGTATTTCTTTGCAAAGAACAATATAGAAACTTCTTTTACACTCCCAATTTGTCATAGAATATAAATGGAGCTTTCTTCTCTTTAAAACAATCTCCTTGGGATGTGTGTAGTAAGAACCACACTAAGTGTTTGTATATTCCCAGGATCCATTTTTGCTAGCCTGAAGGCTCTTTGAGAGAGGAGTTCTGCACCTAGCCTGTCTTGGTAGGAAATATTCACCTAATTTTAGTTACTGTCAAGAAGTGAGATTGAAATTCAGACCAGAGGAAGAATCACTGGCTGTTGTATCTGGATAACAAGGAAAGTGAGGTGTATGGGACTTACTGTCAAGTCAGAGTACCATTTGTGTGAAGTTTTCATTTCAAACCTGGGCTTTGGTGTTGAGATTCTTCCTCTTGAGGAAATCTACTTCTACTGACGTTCTCTGTGTTAAGGAAGGACAAATATACTAACTACTGTGTCTATTGATACATTTGGATTAGAAGGAACAAGAATGGCTATGGGACTTGAACAAGATTGCAGGAAATACCTCAATTGTGGACTATTTGTACATACGTTTAGTTCTGTATGTACTTTTAAAGTAACCCAAATTTTCATTTAATCTTTGGAGAAGCTGTCTTTGAGTTCCATCCAAACATATTTTCAAAACATTGCACAAAATATTTCTTGTTATTTCATAAAAATAATGACGAATATTTTGTTTTTTTACTGTATTTTTAAAGTTAACATTACTTAACACTTATTATGACAGGAAAATTTAAGCCATTTCAATAGGCCATGTTTATTTTTAAATAAATATACAATGAATAATCTGATGTGATGGAAATGGGAAGACACTGCTGTTGTAAAACACTGAATTGTTATCTGCTTTATTCGGTGAATTGTCTGACTTGAGATGAGTCCATAGTATATATTGACTGTGTCTGGTTTCAATTTTATTTTGTCTATAAAAAGTCAAAGCTTCCTATGAACATTATCAGACAAAATAAATAAAGTAAGAGAGATAATTTTTTAATAAACTTGGAGTAACATGATTCAAGCAGAATTCCCCCATAGCATTTGCCAAACCTAATAAAACTCTTTTGCACCCTACTTATTATTTTTGAATAAGTATCAACTTCTTAAATTCTTCAGGTCATTTTTTAAATCAGTATTGAATTAAATTTCTTTGTACTCATGACTGCTTTTTGTCTTTGTTAGTCATTATGACTTGAAAATGAGATGATGAACCTGGAAGTCATCTAGAGTAATTATAAAATAGGTTATTATTGACTTTGATTCTGTGTTAATGAGTAAAAAAGGACAATAACTTCCTATTTTTTTTTTAATGTATATATAACAGTTGGGCAGTATGTCAAAATATACACAATTCTGTAATATAGATGTACACATAAAGAACCTTTGCTTCATCCTGGAACATATGTGACATACGTGCTTCATCCTGGTACATATATATATTGCTCTGAAAATAAATCGCGTTATCATGTCTGCAAGAACAATTCTGAATGTCTTATAAAACACTAGCAGATTATTCCTTGATAAGGAAACTACTATCTGATTGTGATTAAACGTCTTTTTAACTAACTTATTTCAGATGAAACTTGGCCAAAATACAATCAGAACGCAGTTCACAACTGCAGGAAAAATATAAATATTTCCAGTTTGTGAAAAATTGAAATGAAACGTGAAAATAATTTATGCTAAGTAAGTGCAAATATTTGTATATTCTGTCTGTGGCTAGTGCTGAGCAGTTACAGAAACATATTATGAAATGCAAACATTTTCCGAATTTCTATAGAGTGCTTATGAGGAAAATGTAGGGGAGTTCTGAAAGCTTTTTGAAAACTGTGACCTTTTCCTGTTACAATAACCACTCTTGGAAAATTAAAGTCCAGTTTACCAGTCATCCCAAAACCTTATGCAAATTTCAAGGGAAAAGGAAAATGAGAGCATCTTACAGTAAAATGTAAAGTTTTAGGAATTAACCCCTGCACTTGGGAACATACAGTGGATGAAATACAAAAAGTAAATGACAAAATTGTATCTCTTAGTCACTTTAAATGCAATTTTGGAACAATACTGCAACTCCTTTGGGTTTCAAAAGGAATTATAATATAATTAAATACAAACACATTCATGAAATACAGATGTTCCTTATCCTACTAGATCGATAGCTGAGGATGACTTGGAATACCACTTGTACTTCCTTGCTTTTAAGTGGGAACTTTTAACATGAAGTATTTGTTACAGTCATATGGATACAAAAAACTAAAGTATTGACTGAGTCAGTAGGTAAAGGAAAACAAACACATTTAATAACAGATTTGGGTCTGAAATAAACAACTTTTGTCTATATAAATTGATAAACATGGCTTAGGCATGGCTGAAAACATCACTTGCACAGATTTAAACAGCAGTATGTGCATAACTTTTCTGTTAACTAGAATGTTTGACATTGATTACTAGATTTTCACTATTGAGCAATTACTGAACTGACTTGTGAACAGCAAACCTAATGAAGTCTGTTTTCGTGGATTTTTTGTCCTTATAGAAGGTCCTTCTCAGTACTAAAAATCACCCTGGATTTCTACCTAGTGCTTTCTAAGATTTGCCGTGGCAATAGCTTGAGTTTTCCTGTAATCTCCATCAAATATCTCCCAGATATCTAAAGACCCCTCAGTGGCAATACGTGTTGAATATCTGCCCTTGGCTGTCTGATCCACTCCTGCTGATAGGCAGCTGGAAAGGGCAACTGCTGAGCTGCTGTATCTCCCTGGGACTGCCTGTCCCAGGCAGCAGTTCTCTTGAAACTTGATTGAACTTCATGTTTGTGAGATATATATCCCATTCTCAAAACTCTTCAGAATACATTTCATGAAAATAGCAGACAGGTCTGCATCAAAAGTGCATAAGATTGTTTCCGTAAGTTTTTTTGGCTGAATAAAAAAATATTCTGTATTTGAAGATAAAATTCAGAACTCTGCTTGAGGGCTAGAGACATAGAAATATAATCAGAAGATCATGGCATAATCTTTTTTTACATTCATTTTCTCTGCCAGCCTCAGAGTAGGAATGCAAACTTGAAGTTAATTCATGCTAAATCAGACCAGTGTCTGATTTAGCTCTAAGAAAGCTCTGATTACCTATTTGTTTTCCAACCACAGTAAGTGCTTAATAAAATACAATATCCAACCTTAGGGACACTTCTTTCTTCAGAGGTTTTTTTTTGTTTTTTTTTGTATTTTGCTTACTTCTTTGGCTCTCTTTCAAAGTAGCAGTTTAATTGAAAGGAGTTTCTCACTATAAAGAGACAATACTTTAAAAAAATATGTATGTATTTTTTTCTAATTAGGGCATTTCAGGAGATTTATTTGAGTATATAATAACAAAATAGCCTTTAAATGTAAATGGAAACTGATATCAAAAAAGCTGTTCTCCAATTAAAACAAATATTACTTGAGAAATTCAACAGTATATATGATCCAAATGTAGCTAATGTAGAACGTTTCCCCATAACTTTTTTTTTATTATTTATTTTTTTATTCCTTCCATTCTCTTTTGCTGCAACTTCCTTTCCTCTGGTCAGGAGAGCAAGACACTTAGTGACAGATTTTCTTCTTAGCGTAATAATACATGAAAAAAGGAGAAGGAAGTGTAAATGCGAAGAAGAAAAATTATTATTTTCAGAATAATTATATATGGTGTCTAGAGTTTATACAGAACACATATGGGAACACAGTGTTAAAAAGCCACATGTATTACATCCTGAATAAGCTGTAATTTAAATAAGATAAGACAAATATAACTTGGTAGAGTCACAGTTCAAAGGAGAGCCCCTGCTGTTCGCTAGTAGTGGAAAAATGGGAGAAAGAATTTGATGAAAATCTTTTAAAGGGAGAGAGCTGTTAAAAATAATAATATATATTTTATAGAATAGAAACCACATAGATATCAATGTCACATATTTTGACTGGTATATAGACACCTAAGCTTCAGTGATAAAAGAAATTCTGACTTTTGGAGTTTAGGGAGAAAAACTGCCTGCTGAGTAGCCCCTGCAGAGTATGTTTTCCCTTCCTCTCAGACAAACAGAAACAACCATGGGCAAAAGAGGATGTCAGAGATTGGCTGAGGCTGCTTCAGTAGGTCACTGTCAAAGCTACTGCAACAGGAGTGACCACGTGTGAGAGCTATATGGCAGAGAGATAGGGTGAGGTGATGTAAAGGGTCAAAAGAACAGATGAGGAACAGGCCATTACATTTTAGAAAGTATTTATAGAGACAAATATGCATGCAAATGGAATCAAAGCAGTAGGAGACAGACGCAGAACCATCGTCGTGGGAAAGCTTGAGGAGCAGATTTCAAACTGACAGATTGCTGTGTTCAAAGCAAGATATCAACAGGGTTAGCTACAAACAGTATTTACAGGGACTAAAATGGAAAATCATCTCTTTGAGAAGGAGGATATTGTGAAATAATGTGTAGGAAAGGAAATGAAAAATAACAACATCCTTCTATATTTAAGTTTGAGTCCTCTCTGAGATATGCTACAGATTGAATATCAGTTCTTGCAGACTAAACACTTTCTATAGGGGTATCACTTGGTGCCCTCTGAGCTAAAGGGCACGCATACTTACTCAAAGACCGAACTCAGTTCAGTGTAGCCAAATGTGTCACATATTCTCAGCCTCTTGTTTTAGTAAGAACTAAATATCTGCTGAGATAGGCTAGTTAAAAGTGATTTTTAATGTAAACTCCTCTGAGAACAACAACAAAAAATCCTTCCTTTAAATATTTTTCCAATCCAGTCATAAACTGTTAAGCTTCTACAGTCCTCCAATTTAGTATTTTGAAGCTAGGATATTTATGTGTTGCTTGAGCAAACTCGTACCTGCGCTGCAGTTTTACTTAGGGGCAGTGCACTTAGTGCAGGATTGCATCTCCATGTGCCCCAACTAGTAAAGGCTGGAGCCTGGGCAGTGAAAGAAGAATGCAACAAGTCAGTGGTTTATGGGCTGGTTCTTTCTGGTTCCCTGGCGAGTGAGGCAGCGGACCCACAGGCCCACACCCTGGAGAAGGAGAAGGGGGAAAGGGAAAAGGGAGATAAAAGGGAGATGGGCCTAAAAACAAAACAGCAGCAACGATCTGAGGAGGAAAGCTAATTTACTAATAAGATATCAGAATGCAAAATAACACAATATAATTGGAATTGAAACTAATAGATCAAATAAAATGAGCAAGAGAGTGTTCAATAAACCTAAGGCCTTAATGCTAAATGCTGAAGGCGAGGTGGCAGCGAGCACCCACTGCTGGGTCGATCCAAAAGGGAAGAGAGTGTGTCTTCTGACACTCTAAAAGTTTTATCTTTCCCTCTGAGCAGAAAACAGAGAAATGCAAAACAACGCAAAGTCCTCTGGGACTTTAGAAGAGACATAGCTCTTCTCTTCTGAGACAGGTATACCTGGAACTATTGATGATCCATGGAGCTGAAGCATTAACTCTTAACTCTCACTGCACTACATGATGCTACGAGGTGGAATACCAATAACAAAAATCATAAAACCATGACAAACAAAAAAAGAGGCTGTGCTTTCAGGAGTGACTAAAATGTCATACATGAAATTATTTTCTTGCCAGTGTCTCTCACACCTTCCTAACTTCTAGTCCAAAGGACATCTCTTCATATTATCATTCTTTAAAAAATAAATTATCTCCAGAAATGTTCACACTTATTCTTGAAAATTGCAATGAAACAATCAATGGTAGGTCGCATCACTTAATTTATTATTTGAAACTGGGAGGGAATGTTGTCTGTTAATATCATTATGGTCAGTTCAGTGAGAAGGTAACTTTCCATACTGAATGATAAAGGAAAATATTTGACATTCATTACAGTCTGTTCTATTCCAAAAACATAAATACTTTATTGTTAACTTCTATAGTTTCTTTCATATGTCTGGCAGACACAATTTAGTACCAGGAGGTGAATTTGTATCAAAGCAAGAATATCATCCAGTCGTTAATTTAATTTAACCAGGAAATCTTTACAAGGGGCTTCTAAAAACATTCCTGGCATATCAGTATAAGCAAATCAGCACTTTTCCAGCTTCCACTTTTCCTAACTCTAGACATATGAATAAGCATGAACTAATAAACTTGAAATAGTTCTTCACAAGAATAGACTACTATTTTAAATAATATCTACTGTTTAAAGAGAACAAAACTGATGAAGCAGTAGTTCTCAGGTATGAAGTAACAGTTTCTAAAGAAAAATAACTTATACAGTAAATTATTTTTATGCTAAATAAAGCTTTTAATTTAGTATGTTAAAATATTAATTTGAGTATAAACAAGTTTAAATCCTGGAGGATGCACAAAAATTATATATGACTGAGAGTGCAGTTTGTACATTGGTTATATTTTCTCTTTTGTTTTTCCATGTTTGAAAATTGTATAGCTTGGAAATGAGATAATCTGAATGTATGAAATGTAAGGAGAGTTAGGTACCTTTAATTACATTATCTTCTGCTGTGCTTTGGCTACTCTATACAAATAGAATTCTATCTCCTTAAATTAAAGATTTCAAAGAAACGTAACGCATATAGAAATCTTATGCCATCTCAGCATGGTGAGGGAAAATGAAATTTATAGTAGGTAAATCTTAGGCAATATGACCCTGAGCAGATAAAGAATGAGGGAAACAAATAATTTAACTGGGGATTACTCGTAGGCTGGGTCTTGTCCAACATGTGCTTTATGCAGGAAAGAATTTTAAACCAAAGGTCTGACACCTTCAGTTATGGCACACAGTCACAGCAGAAGAATTGTCAGAACTGTTCTCCACCACAAGTTTCAATTCAGTGTATAAACTAAAGTGTCTTAAAAAATAAAAGTCTTACATAATGTGCAATATAATTTTCATTTGGATTGTCTAAACGATAATTAGGTATAGCATCACATGAAATGTATCATAATAATTCTCTATGTCCAATACTGTCATTGAAGAAGATACGAAGGTCTCTTTGAAAGTAATGTCTCCTGTTAATTACCATGGAAAATATGACATGTACAAAGAGAGCAATAACTCTGTTATTGCAAATTCTCAGTTACATGTTTTTCAACATAGACACCACCATTAGCTGTGCATTTTTGTCATTGATGAACAAGAGCCTGCATGCCAGACTTGTAAAAATCTGCACCAGTGGAGCTGATTCACCATCACAGTTCCACTGCTGAAACGCACCATCTACTGCCTCACTGTGTTCACATTCACTGTTTGGTCTCCAGAATTATTCAGCAAACATTAATGAATGTCAATGGGTGCATTTTTTTTTGTTTTTTGTTTTTTTTCCACAAGGAGGAATTCAATTTTATACTTTTGCTTCATCTGTGTTCCTGTGTCAGACGCCATTTTGTCATATTGCCTCTCTGCTGTTATCTGTCACACAGCAACAAAAAATAATGGTATAATGGTGGGAAAGTTCAACCTCTACTGCCATACCATCAGTATCTCCGTCTGATATTATGAGCCAAGATAATAAAATAGGAGGCATCCATACCTTTGGAGCAATCCCAATACAAATATATCATCCTACTATTAATATCTTGTAATTGGAAAGTGATTTTCAATTGATAGCATCCACTGCCCTCAAAAGTATCAGTTAAACTGCACAAATCTCCTTTATGGTAGGTATTGACTGTCTCATTTTAGAAGCTATCGAACTAGGACACAGAAGCTCTGTGGACAATTAAAATGTACAGGTAAAATGTGATGGTGATGTTATTATTGTATAAATATTCTATAAATTATGATAATTTAATCTAATTGTTCTGACAACTTTTTCCTAGGGTTTTGGTAGCCCATCAGGTGAGCATTGGCTGGGGAATGAATTCATCTTTGCAATAACAAGTCAGAGGCAATATTCTCTAAGAATTGAATTAATGGACTGGGAAGGAAACCGGGCATATTCACAGTATGACAGATTTCATATAGGAAATGAAAAGCAGAATTACAGGTAAGAATCTATGGAAATTTTTTTTCTTCTGAGTGATAAATATTGTTCATAGTTTCCTTGTTACGTATGAGAAGGGATAATAATATGATGCTGATTTTCATGTAAAGTCAAAATGATGCTAAAAAATGATGTAGAAATTTCTCAGTGATGAAAAATTAGACAAAAAACTAACACATTTGATAACAAGGGGTAAACAAGCAATTGCATTGTTCGTAAGAACAGCTAAAAATTTCCATAAATTTTAACATATCTAGAACAATCAGAACTCAAAACTGATTGAATAGGAAAAAAGAAATATGGATTCTTAATTACAAATTGATTTTTTTTTTTCTTGGAAATATTAAGACTGAAGCAATGGAGACAGGAAAATGTATTAAAAAATGCTGCTAGAATATCTGTTATTTCCAAGCTAAAAATTAGTGTCAGTGAAGAATAAAAACAGAGTATGAGTGAAATAAAACATTGATTCATGAAGGTGGAGGTGGAACACTCATTCTGAGTCATTCTTAGGCAAGGAGTGTAATGAATTAAGGAAATCTCTCAAAACAGAGGATAGAAGTATTTCTACAAAATCTAAAACCTGAAGTGTAAATGTCTGTTATGTGGGCCTTACAATTTTGAAGGTGTTCAAGCACATGAGGGAAGGGTAGGAGAAGTACTTTTCAAGAGTGGAAAGATATTAGAGGACAATTACTCGTAGCTCTGAAATTATGTTGAAAATTAAAGAAGATGCCAGGAGTATTACTCAGAATGTTAATTAAAATGGCTGAATTTTCTAAAAGAAATAGTGTCATTTTTGCTCGCATTTATTCTATACTGAACAGGGACAATGCAGATCATTGAAGAGCCATTGAGGAACCAGAAGTATTTAACTTACGTCAAAGCTTATGTTAAGCGACCATTTTCAGGATTAATCTAGGCTTAGCCCTGGCAAAATAGTGAGAAAATTTCTTGTCTTGTTTTAAAATTCTAGACTGTATTTCTGGTAACATAGTGGAGATATCTGGAAATGCTGAAGGGATTTCTGTCTATCCTAAGACCATGTGAAATGCCCAGAGTAGGGAAAAAGCAAGGAATTTTGTGGAAAGGCTGTGCTATTTGTCCCTCTATCAGCCTGGGAACTCTGCTGGGTGCTGTGGCTCGAAGCTGCTTCAGGTGTGAACAACCAAACAGTACCAGACATGAGCTTAATAAAGGAACTAGAGTTACCTGCGTATATTTAATTGTTTTTCCCTTTCCTTGAATAGTTTTAGCCTGCTCTAACCAGTATGTTTCCATATGGGGATATCTACAGAGCAGGCAGGGACTTTCCCAATCTATGCCAATAACAAATCCATGTTAGGTTTTGGGGAAGGAAATCTAGCCATACAGATACAAATAGTAGTGTATCACTTACTATCAAGGCCAAAGAAAAAGCCCCAGTCCAAAATGTAACCTTCCTTCATATTGTCTTTTGTTGGCTGAATTAAACTTTGTCTCAAGCAAAGGACCCATAAAGAGCTTGGGTGATGAAACACACTTGGAGATTTCTTAAATAGATTAAGTTTAACATGTTGAGAGACAGTAGAGAAACCCTGGAAAAGTCATCCTGAATGAATCTATGTCTTCAGTTTGTGTATGGGAACAGAGAAGTATTTAGGAAAGGAAACTCAGTTCATTAGAAGAAAGGGAGATTTTTTGTCCACATGAAATTTACTTTTTGAACAAGGAAACAGTAGAAAATGGTCCATCAAAATACTTCTGAACAGGAAAAGCAAAATGTTTCAAAACTCCAGAAATTAAATCAGAAAGGGTGTGCAGGCCTTAAATGGTGTAACATTGGGAAACATGACTGAATTCTGCTACTCATGTTTAAATCATATTTAAATCATAATTCCACAAACATCTGTAGGAATTTCAACTGAGAAGAGTCACTGCAGTTCTGGTTCTTGTTCTTGGCTAGTGCCTAGTCCAGAATCATAATATTTTGCAAACAAATTGTATGTTGGGCACTTCTAGAAATTTTTATAAAAATGCATCCTGTGACATAGCATCTCTTTATTTTGCTTGCCAGCAGTACTATCTGTGATAGAACCAGCTCCAGAAGGCCAACCAAATTCAAGCCTGATTATTAAGCCCTAGATAGCTGCCCACTCCTCAGAGAATGTTGTTTGTCCTTTATCTAAGTAACTGCTATTTGAATGAGCCCTCTGAAGTTGAAAAGCACAGTTCTCAACCTTCTGCTCACTGTTCCTTTTCTTCACAGTTGTCAGCTCTCAGGCATTTACCATGTTTGCTTTCAATACCTCAAGCACAGAGCAGCATACCTTTTTCAGAACTTCACTAACTGTTCATCTGAAGTCATTTTGCCATACAAATTAGATGTTCTTTAATTTTGGAATCCATTAGAATTTTCTGCTTGTGGCCTGCAGTAAAATCTGCTTATTCAGCACTGTTTGGAAAAGTAAGAGCGTGTAGGTTATCCATACTTTACACTAGTTTCAAGAAACAGAAGTTAACTAAGAAGTGTTATACAATAATGAGAAAAACTTCTGAGGAGATCTGGACTGTAGGTAAACAGAAGAAGGATACTGAAATGAAAGGGAAAGCTCCAGAAGTTGAGCATTTATGCTATTGCAGTACCTCGTACATTTGGAAGACATGAAAAAATTATGAAAGATCCAGGTGTAGCGTTTGAGTATATTAAGTTAAAAATGATTGCAAATACCACTAAGTGATAAAATGTTTCTGTGAAAATACAGAAACTCATTTTTTGCTGTTTTTCCGAAATCCAACCCCAACATTATGCAAAGCTTGATTCACTCTGGATAACTCCCAATTGGTGATTTCAGAAGGGTTCTGTTTTTTCTCTAGGTTGTTTGTATTCTCTTTATTACTTTTTATTAGCTTAAAGAATCTATGATTAAAAAGAGTAATGCTGAACACATGTATGTTCAAAATATTCTTGTTTCTCTTTCAAAATGAGACAGTTCCAAATAGGTTTGTGGGAATGTAGAATAAAATGAATTTATCCCAGATGATGGCTGCAAAGAAGAAAGAAAAGATGAGAATTTTTGTAGTGAAATAATAAAATTATAATGATAAATAATGGAAACAGAATAGCGAGTGTTGCACCACACTTGAAAGTTTCAATACTCTGGAAGTGTCTAAGTGACCAATTTCCTTTCTAACAACCTTAGATTTCTTATTTATGTGAAAAGATTAAACACAAGGCTGTCTCTAAATATAATGAAAACACACTGACCATCTTTGCAAGTCTTGCACTCTGTCAAGAAAAATCACCATACAGCTAAAATCACATACATTAAAAGAGTGTCATTGTACAAACCCACATGCAGTGTATCTTAAACAGTCAGAAGAAGCATTCACAGAATTAAAATTTTAATTAGAAGGGTCACACAGAAAGTGCATAGCCTCTACTATTTTTCTGTGTAGACCAGTACCCTCTTGATATCGTCAACATTGTATTCTGCTTTCAGGAGCCATACAGTTATGTTCTGAGCTGGGTACTCAGGCTCTCCAGAATCAACCCGGAAAAGTAATCATGTCCTGGGATTTCAGGCACCGCACTTCATAATCCTACGTATTAGTTAATGAAAGTAGATATACTGATGCTGGATTATGAACAGTAAAAATTTCAGGCTTCATGCACATCTGTTTTTGCTACTCACAGTGCAGGAAAAGCACTTCCAAGTGAGACATGGGATGAAGAATGGGGGAAATAACATTGAATTAGCCAAGCTGTTTGTACCTCAGAACCCTTAGAAAAGTTGAACATACTCTCATCTCCCTGTGACAACATATTACATTACTTTTTCAATCTGCTATTTAGAAGATCTTCCTGCAAGGGCTCACTATCTTTGTTCTTATTCATGAAGTAACATGATTAGTCAGTACTACTTAGGTAGGCATGACTTTGGGATTACTGAAAGCCTAAGGGAGAACTGAGGATGGATAGAGAACATCCCAACTTTTGTAAATGAATCACTGACTCAAGGTGATGGCTTGAAATTAAGGAGCACAATCTTTGTATTGGAACCAGAATGGGAAATAGTCTAGGAAATAAGTAGACAGGGAAATATCAGTTATATAGAGAAAATTTAGATGTACCATTCCTCAGAGGAAGGAAGTTGATGGAATTTTTTGCAAACAGAATGGGAATTTTCAGTGATGCATTTGCCATGAGTAACTTTTTCCTTTTGTTGCATTCAAGTAGTTTAGATAAAACAGGGAATTAACCTTATCTGCAAGTTTTTTTCTGATCCATCTGCTTAGTTTCCTTGTTATTAGCATCACGATCTTCAAAGACCCAGATGGAGAAGACAGTGGAGGACACAGATGAAACCTGTAGGGAGTTAAGCAAGAAAAGAAACATAGATTTAGTACCCAAACCCCAGAAGTGTTTTGCCAGATATGAAATGTACAGAATAATTAAAATAAAACAACTCATGATGCAAAATTTTGAACTCATAGTAACTTACATTTCTTTAGAAGCTTAAAATTCATTTTGCAAATCTACTTCAGAGGGAATACTCATGCAAAATCATATGAACAGACAGAATGATGTCTGTGGTATGCATCCATTACATGATTTGAATGTATCTTTAATATTTTTTTCACCAAACATTTGCACTGTTATTTATTACCACCCTGAAACTACATAACTAGTAGCACAATTTAGTGACTATTTGCTGTGTTTGGGTGAAGAGAAAAAGCGTGGACTGGAGCTGCACAGACATGATTGTATAAAATATTGCCATTACAGACATTTAATATCCAGCAGGTTGAGGGAGGTGACCTCCTTCTATTCTGCCCTGATGAGACCACATCCAGAATACTGTGTCCAGCTCAGGGCTCCCCAGTTCAAAAGACAAGAGGTCTCCTAGAAACAATTTAATCAAGGTCAGCAAAGACAGTTACAGGCATAGAGCATCTCCTTTATGCGAAAAGGCTGAAAGACTGGGAATGTTCACATTGGAGAAGACTGAGAGAGTTTCTCATAACTGTATTTGAAGCGAGGGAGAATGTTGATAGGGGTGGACTCTTTTCAGTGACATAGCAACAATAGAGCAAGGGGCAATGGGCAGAAACTGGAATGCAGGAAGATCTATACTAACACTGAGAAGAACTTCACTGTCAGAGTGGCAGAGCATTGGAACAGGCTGCACATAAAGGTTGTGGAGTCTCCTTCTCTTGAGCAAGTCAAGATCCATCCGGACCCCTGTCTGTATGACCTACTGTAGGAAACTTCATGTAGCAGGAGCTTGATCTAGATGATTTACAGAGGTTCCTTCCAACTCCTACAATTCTGTAGTTCTGTGATACTGTAATGCCAAACTACATCTGACCTGATTTCGCAAGAGCTGCAACTTATAGAACTACCAATGAGGTCTGACACTAATATAGTTAATTTTCACATGACAGAAAGTCAGTGACAGCTACTTTTCTCTAGATTATCACTTAAACTGAGAAACTTAAATAGATAATAATTCATCTCCCACTCCTTAGATATCTACAGACATGGATCAGATCCCCTCTGAGTCTTCTTTTTCCAAGGCTGAACAGACCCAGGTCTCTCAGCCTCTCCTCATAAGAGTGGTGTTTCACGCTCTTTACCATCTTTGTAACCCTCTGATGGACTCTTTCGAGGAGGTCTCTGTCGTTTTTGTACCAGGGAGCCCAGAACTGGATGCAACACTCCAGGTGAGGCCTGACCAGGGCAGAGTAGAAGGGGAGGACCACCTCCCTCAACCTGCTGGCCGCGCTCTTTTTAGTGAACCCCAGGATACCATTGGCCTTCTTGGCCACGAGGGCATGCTGCTGGCTCATGGTCAACCTGTTGTCCACCAGGACACCCAGGTGCCTCTCCTCAGAGCTCCTCTGAGGAGGTCATCCCCCAACCTGTATTGGTACATGCAGTTATTCCTCCGTAGATGCAAAACTCTACATTTCCTCTTGTTAAACCTCATCTGGTTCCTGTCTGCCCAACTCTGCAGGCTGTCCAGGTCTCACTGAATGGCAGCACAGCCTTACAGCATGTCAGCCATTCCTCCCAGTTTTGAATCATCAAGAATCTTGCTGAGGGTGGACTCCATCCCCTCATCAAGGTCATTGATGAAGATGTTGAACTGGACCAGACCCAGCACAAACCCCTGAGGAACACTGCTAAGTACAGGCCTCCAATTGGACTCTGCACCGCTGATCACAACCCTCTGAGCTCTACCAGTCAGCCAGTTTTCAACTCACCTCACCATCCACTCATCTATTCCACACTTCCTCAGTTTTGTTATAAGGATGTTGTGGGAGACTGTGTCAAATGCCTTGCTGAATTCAAGGTACTCTACATCCACTGCTCTCTCCTCATCCACCCATCCAGTAATGACATCATAGAAGGCCACTAGTTTGGTCTAGCATGACCTTCCCCTGGTGAACCCATGCTGACTACTTCTGATAACTCTCTTCTCTCCCAACTGCCTGGAGATGGTATCCAGAACAAACTGTTCCATCACCTTTCCAGGGATGAAGGTGAGGCCTGTAGTTCCCTGGATCCTCCTTCTTGCCCTTTTTGAAGATCAGAGAACATTGGCCATCCTCCAGTCTTCAGGAACCTCTCTCATTCTCCAAGATCTCTCAAAGATGATAGAAAGTGGTTCAGCAATCACCTCTGCTAACTCCCTAAGCACATGTGAATGCATCCCATCAGGGCCTATAGATTTACATACACTGTTATTGCATAGGTGCTCTCGGACCACCTCCTATCTCACCTAAAGGGAACCTTTCATTCCCCAGACCCTCACACTTACGCCCGTGTTCCAAGAGTTCCCACAGTGAAGACAGAAGCAAAGATGGCTAGTAGTAGTATTTGATAATAAAAAAATAAAACACAACCAGAAGAGCATAATATTTCATTTCATTTCTTGCTTTTGTCACAGTTAACTCTACAACTCCATAATGCAGTAATATCAAGAATATGTAAAAAAGACAGAAAAGGAATCCCAAAACCTCTAAGAAATTATTTCCTTGTGACTTTAGGAGTGTATTAGACTTGTTTTTCAAGGTATGCACCATAGTTGCATACAATTTCTATGTATTCACTTATCCATCTATAGTCTGTTTTCACTATTAAAGAGGTCTTTCAAGCCTCTTCCAAGTTGTTGCTACCTTCAGTCTTGCTTTTCTGTATCCCGCTTTTCTTTTAGATGGTAAATTTCCAATTGCCTTCTCCAAACTGATATATATATTTTTTTCACCAAAACTTAGTAACTCTCCTCTATCTATTCATTTTCATGTATCTGCAGAATTCACCGTAGGGAGATTTTTGGTAGGCTTTTGAAAAAAACTTTAAGTAGTTAAATTTGATCACACTTTTATATATTTTGAAACTTTCCTTTGATTTTTCAGGGTATTTAAGCACAGAAACTTGTTTTCCAACATGTTCCACCAAAGTTATCACCATGGAACACAGTTGGCATGTCATTATCTCCTTCTACAGGCTTCTACATTCATATTTTTTAAAGAAGAAAAATACATGAGTAAGAACAGAAGTATTGTGTTTTCCCTTAAAGCTTATCTACAATAAAATAAACACATCAAATCAAACAAAACTGCTTTGTAACAATTTACTGCACTTAAGTATAATCCTGGATTTGGTGAATTTATTTATTTGTACACGAATCAAATGTGGTTCCTTACAGGTGAGCGAGATTAAGATTTCCAGTGCTAACATTAAAGCTCTTGGAATCTAGGAACAGGCTGTTGAACCCTATCTGGGACACTTAAATCTCTGTACATGCCTGGGGAGAGATAAGCTCTTTAGACTGGAAGCCAAATCAGGCAACATGTAGAGTAGAGAGATGCCTGGAATTAACCATTAGGAAATTCAGAAAATAGCAAGGCATACATTTATATCTACTGATGATTCATAACTCATGGCCTGAGAGTAGAAGACAAGGTCCTATTGTACTCAAAGAAGAAATGAAAGAGTCTGGATTAAAGCCTTCATTTTTTTAAGGAAATTTAGAGAAAAATTATTGTTTCCCAAAAGAGAACGGCAATCTGTGCTGCAGAGGAACAGACCCTTCACCAAGACTCTAATTCTGTGCAGAAGATAATTCAGTGCTCAGAGGATAAGTAGGTGTGCAGTTCTCTCCAAAAGTGATGCCTTATATTTACCATCATGGAAAATACAACAGATACAAAGAGCACAATAACAGTCTTTGGTAAATTCTCATGTACTAAACACTATTTTGCAACACAGTCACCAATCACTAATTGCTGTTCATTTTTGCCACAAATTAACAAGACCCTGCATGCTGCAATCCTAACAATCTGCACCATTGGAAGAGATCCACTGCCAACTCTGCTGAAACGCACCACCCACTGCCTCACTGTGCTCACATCTACTGTCTGGTTTCCAGAAACATTCAGAAAGCATCAGTGAATGTCAGTCGGTGCACTTTAGTCCACATGGAGGAATTCAGTTCCACACCTTTGCTACATCCACACTTCTGTGTCAGATGCCATTTTGTTAGAGGGCCCCTCTGCAGCCATCTGTTGCATGGCAACAAAATGTAATGGAATAGTACCTGATAGATTCCATCTCTACTTCAATGCCCCACCAACATCTGTTTCTGACATGACGAATCAACATAATTAAATAGGAGGCATTGTTTTCAGAGCAGTCGTCATGCATAGACATCACTTCTCAGTGGTGGTGGTTGGGATGGAACTCTGACTGTGCTACCTACCCCAAAGATTACATCTCATTTTGAGTTAATAGTCTTTGATTAAATGATGTAAATATGGTGCAAAGTGAAAAAGATCATCCCTGGACTCTGAACACTGTACAAACTGGTTATGGAATCATTGCGAGAAAAGTTTGTGGTTTTAAACCCTTCTCTTGCTGAATGAATGCAAACAACAACTTCTATGTGAGAAGTAACCAACTGTAGAGCATAGGAACTGGTGGTGGATCTACTACTCTTATCCACTGAGGACCACTACAGAGAAAAAATAGTGAATGCATGTGAAAATAATACAATGTTAAGCAAGAAAACTGCAATGCAGTCCTTACTGAAGGCTGCCACACAGACACACAAATCTATGAGAATTCTCTAATGCATGTAAGTGTTGGCATAAAAAATACCTACAGAAAGTCAGTAATGATCTTACCTATTACATATTGTAAGTCAGTGGGGATTTCATCAGACATTCCTCAACTATCCTACACGCAGAGCATGAATAGGTGCACCTAAGAAAAACTTACATAACATTTTTGTTGTAATGGCTAATTTTTCTATTTTCCAGTGTAAAACAGCTACTCTAATTCTGCATGTATTATGTTTATCAGTAATCTATATTCTTATTAATATACAGTATTACTCACTTCTAAGCATCTGTTGCTTTATGGTATCTTCATATATTTATATGAAGACTATCAAACAAGTATTTTAGCAGAGTTTATTAAATCTCTATGTCAATGGACTTCAGTTGCCTCATGATAAGAACTCTCACTTACCTAATAACACAACCAAAAAGATCTATGTTTCTTTAATTCATTTCTATTGAAATATTTATGAAGTATTTAAACCTTCATATTAGTGTAGAAATTAGTGTATTCTAGAAACCAGTAACTTTATCTCTCAGATGAACTTTGTGACAGAACAGTCTGACCACCAGAATATCAATTAACACAGAGAAAAATTGTGCACAAAGTCTAAGAGAGATGCATAAGAACGTGTCAAAAGTTATTGATGTATATGGTACTCCAGTGTGAGCACTTCCATTTCTGGTAGCTAATAACTGGTACACTGATGATTTAGCGTTTGAAATACACTGAATTGAGTTCAAGGGCACAAACTCTATGTTCTCACAGAATGCCTGTGAGAGACTTATTCAGAAGTAAAATGCAGGATGAAGAAAACATGTCAGTAAAATTTAGGACTACAAAATATCTCTCACTTTAGTGCAGATTCCTTTTTTGTAGTATTCTCCCTAGTATTATGTCTGAATGTTAGGAAATGGAGCACATTTTCAAGAACCAGAATACAGGTTCAGCTCAAAAGTATTTAGCCTAGACATTGTTCTTGTCATAACTATAATCAGACTTGAAGGTACTGACAATTCCAAATGTTGGGCTAGGTTAGGTTGAAATGTAGATGCAATGAATGAGATGTGTCTTTAAGAGTTCTTGGTTAGACAAATGATGTTCTTCCTATGAATAGCCCAGCTTTCCCTAAGAATGGACTAAGTGCTGACCTAAGTGAACTAAGTGATCCCTAACTGTTGTCAACATTCTGAAGAATTTGTTTAGCATCAGTGACAATATTTTCAGAATAAAATAATTTAAAATTTTCATTCATTAATTAACACTGCCTGTGCCTGTGCTGGTGTTGGTTCTCTCTGCCCACTCTCTGTGCACAACAGAAGTTGGATAGACCTGTCAGTGTGGCACCAAGCCCAAGCTAATGTATCCTGCCTTTTAATGGTCTTGGTGTCATATATAATGCGACAGTAAAGCTTCCAACCAGGATGATGTGTGGGCAGAATGAGCTCATGTCTGCTCTTGGACCCAACAGAGTAAGCTTTCATCTGCCTGCAAAAAAACACTGAGGAATACTTAGAGTGACCCTTATTTAATCTAGTACACTTGTGGTTAAAGTCTCTGAAGTATGTTACCAACTGCCCAGACAACCAGATCTAGGTTTCAGTCAGTTTTAATTTGTTTGTTGTTTTTTTTTTTGTTTGTTTTTTTTTTTATTCTTTTATCATTAGCGCTTCTACTGGCACATGTATCTACAGCCTGACTCTGAGAACATTTTATGCCCTGATTTATTATATGTTCAAGAATACCAGCAAAGCAGTATGCAAATTCATATCTTTCATAAAACAAAAAGCTGTGTGTGACTGTGGGGCTTGAAGAGAATATGATAGAGATTATCACTGAATTCCCAGAGTCAATAGCTGCATTAGACTTCGTTTTTGTTGCTGGTTTGTAATGTGTTTTGTTGTTGTTGTTGAGTTTTAGTTGCTTTTTTTCTTGTGGGAGAGAGGAAGATGGGAGTGAGGAGTGTGGTTGTCCATGCTAAATGGAAATATATGTGAATTTCCTGTACCTTCCTCTGAAGTGATGGTAACAAAAAGTGGTATTACACATTATTTATTCCACAGTAGCGATGTAATTGGTAAGTTATAGTACAAAGTGGAGGTATACACCATAGCTATTATTTACGTAAACCTACAAATAGATCAAATTTGAGCATCAAAGCACAAAAGTATTGTGATATCTGACTTAAAAATTTTTTTTGTTTGTTTGCATAGTTAAAATAAACCTTCTTCATTATCATGGAAGAAGGTACTCATTAACACTGGAAGCCTAACTGGAAAGAAATATGAATTAATGTCTAGTGCTGTAGACAAATCAATCTGATCAGTCTGCAGTCTTCTGTTTCATCAGATACACAAGGTTGCTGAGCTTGCTGTTTTAAATAACAGCTTCTAACACTTGACCAAAGTGAACATGCACCATTTCTGTTCCATTCTCTTGTATTTCTTCTTTTGTTCAATATTGTCATTTGGTTTCACTGAAGTTAAAACTCTTTGTACCAATCTCAATCCCATTAGAAGCAGAGAAGTTGTTATTCTGAATCACAGCTCTTAGAAGGTCATGACCTTAGTTATTAGTGAGAAAAAAAAAAACAAAAAAAACCTAACATGCAAGACATGCCGACCCCTGTTAGCCTGGTCAGTGTGGCACCAGTGAAGAACTTGGATCATAAATGGGTGACAGTCAGTGAAACTTTCACTCATATACGACTGTTTATCAGCCACAAATAACACCAAGGGAGTTGAAAAATGTTTTAACAGTCTGTTTATATTTTTCTACTGAGGTCTTAGTACCACATAACTCATTTTGGCATTTTTAAACTAAATTTTGCATTCAGAAAACCAAGCAAAATGTGAAGCCAATATTTATTTTTCAAGTAACCATAAGCATTTCACAGAAAATCTCTGTTTATCACTTTTAAAATTCATTACTTTTTTCTGATTACTTGCCATCAGAATGAAAGCATAACCTCTGTATGATAACAGAGAAAAAGGCCAGAGAATGCATATAGCATGTTGTAGGGTGGAATAACTGAAGAGTAAAAGGATCAAGCTGAATTTGTTGCAAATCATCCAGGCAAGGAGTGGGACATGCTTGGTTGTATGTTTTCATTCTATATTCCATTTTTAATGCTATAACTCTTAAAGCAAAAAAAAAAAAACAAGCACAAAAAATGCAGCATGGTATTATACTTGCAGTGTGAATGATCCTATAAGAGTAAAGGAAGTCTTTCATCATCTTCAGCATCTTTTTCTTCTTCTCTTTCCCCTCCTGTAATTTCTTTAATTTTTTATTCAAAGTACAATTATACTCTGATTAACCCATGCACTTAGACATATTTTTAAAACAATTTTAAGCACATGCTAAGTATTTTGCTGACTCAGAGCTGTTGCAGAATGTCAAGTCATTCTTGTCTCTTTATTGTTGTACAGTCTTTAAGATGACATCAAAATAATATATATATCTATATTATAGTAAGAATGAGATCATAACAATTACACTGTCCTTAAGAAAAGCTTACATTTTTTTCCCTGCTTGGAAATAATTGCATTTCCTGTCATCTTCAGAAAGTGGTTTTTCAAATCCCTTACTGTTTAGTGATACAATTTTACACAGCTACCAAATTAAGCCTATTAATCTAATTAGTAGAAACTCATAACCATTGAACTGGCTTCTTCAAGACTGTATAAATATATGTAAGTGAATGGAAATCCTGGCAAACATTTTCTTTGAAAATAATGTCCCCAGCTCAGTATTTTCATCTGAGATTCACCCAGTGCAAAGAACACATTTCTTGACATGAATCGCATCATAAATCTTGAAAATCTCATGCAGAACCCCAAATATTTATTTTAATGTGTTATTCATTTAGTTATTTCTTTACATTGGAGTCTTTTGGCAGCTACAAAATAATTCCATTCCAGTTATATTATAGCAATGCTATAGCATGATTTGAGGGGGTCATTAGGTCATTAAGACTGGAAAAAGTTCAAACCCAAAATCTACAAATGTCCAAAGGAGAGCAATTGTAAAACAGGATTGCACTGCCAGAGCATAATAATTTTAAAGTACAAACAGTCCAAATAAAATTGATGAAATATTAATTGTAGGCTATTTCCACTTCTGTCAGTAATGATTCTTTTCCATACAGTAAAGCTCTTCACAAGGAAAAAATAAAATAAAATAAAATAAAATAAAATAAAATAAAATAAAATAAAATAAAATAAAATAAAATAAAATAAAATAAAATAGTGTAAGTATTTAAAAAATTCCTCCCACAGTTTCAATTAGCTATTGTGCTAGTGGTAACATGGGAAAAAGTTTAATCAATCTAGATAATATGTCCAATCCAGTATTTAAATGATTTCTTATGGTGATTACGGATTACATCTTGTTTAACAAACAATTTTGAAATACCAAAGTTCAGTTTTCTTGTTTCAGCTCTGTAACTCAGTGATCTAGTTAGTAGTGTTCTCATATTCTTAGCCAACTGCTTTAGCCGTAATACACAGCCTGAAGGAATATCAGGCATGGCTCATGATCAGAGTAACAACACTTTCATTGTGTAAAATGAAAGTGTAAATGTTTCCATAATGTGAATCACAGGATCTAGTCACCTTCTAGGAGATAAATCAATGTCAGAGACATTTTTTGCAGGCCATTGTCCCATTTTGTTTTATGCAAAATCTTTGGAATCTGAAGACATTGTCTCAATACTGTTCTTAAGTTTTACTTTTTTTTTTTTTTAATTTATTTTATGTTGAATAGTTTGTCATGTATAGTACTCTTGATCTCCATTTCCCATGCAAGGCAGGTCTACTTAAGGGTTAGTTATCTCATGGCCTTATTTATATATAGCTTCAGGCAAATAATGGGGTAAAAAAGGAAAATTTACATTGTTATATTTTTATCCATCTCTGTAGATAGAGATAAAAAGCAATATTTGAAAGTCATCTTTACAGTTTTCCCCTTCTAATCACAAAAAATAGCAAAGTTTTATTTGAAATAGTTCAGTTACAGACCTGAACTTGTGATACTGTGGTACATAGCGTTCTTAGAGAAAAACTGTAGCTTTTTACAGAGAAAAAAAGCAAAGGAACAAAAGACAACAGAAAAAAAAATACATTAATTGTTAATGTACTCTTAAACATGATAATTTAAGTTAATGTGCTTATAGAAGTTAAGTATCAAACACCAACATATCTCAATAAGATTTGTATTTTTTTGAGATAAGTCTATTATAACTTTTGCAGTTATTTATGATTAATTACTTTCAATAAAGTAAACTCTACGATAAATATTTTACTGCAGCCTACAAATGATATTTTTCAATGACACTTCAGAGTAACAAGAAGCTAGTATCTCTGCAGGAGTTATCAGAGTAAAAGTTACCAATAACAACATGCTGATATATTAAGTTTTGCATTTAAATTTTATCTAAAACAGTTGATTAGGATAATGTACAGCCCATGTGGATGACAGTGCATAATTAAGATCACCCACAGTATAACTAAGGCACAGATTTATGAAATTCACTATTATTAAATATTCACATGAATTTAAACAACCTATGAGTCTTTTAGAACTGAAAGTATATTTTGAAATAATTTAATAATTTAATAATTTTACTGGACTGGCCTTTTTGACTGCATTTTCAAACAGAATTAATCAATTCACAGTTAAATAAAATTTCAAACCAATATTCAATAAACCCGAAGTTTCAATGAGTGGAAAACAAATTAAAATAAAAATAGTCAGTAAACAAGCAGCAGAAGGTCTGCTTATATAATCCTTAGAAACTTTTCAAACTTTTCAAATATTAGTTTCCTCTGTGCTGAAAAATCCCTTTAGAATAAGTTTTGGCATTTCTGCTGTTGTGTTCAGCCAAACCCAGAAACTGTATTTTAGCAGGGAGAAAAACATTTTTAAATTTTAAGTTAACCAAAATTATGTAAACTTGGCTTTCCTCTAGCCTTGGGCATATTTCCAGACAAGTTCTAACTTCCTATTTTATTCTTTATGAAGTTTACCAGGTTTTACTGTTGTCAAAACATTTTGTATTATCATCATACTATATGTTCAGTGTTTACATGTTATTTCAAGTTTGAAAATAGAAATAATCTCTATCCTTTCTAAATGAACACGGTATTTATTACACAGAGATGAATTATCACAAAAGTGAAAATCTCAGCATTTTATTAGATGATGGGACAGTAGCAGGAATGTAAGTTTTCATTAATAAGAAAATAATGAATCTAATAACTGAAAAGCTACGTTTCAAATTTCCATGGAAATATATGGTGAATGAGTTTGTTTTAGTAAGTATTGTGTTGAAAAACATTTTTAACAGAAAATTGGAGTATTAGATTAATGTATCTCTTTTGTGCTGTGTTTGGTGAGAGATTAGAGTAGAGGGAATTAGTTCTGTTCAACACATCATTGTCATAGGAGCGTTTAAATATGCTTCTGTCCCTGCTAGCAGCGAAACTGAGTGTTGCCGTATGTTTCCTCTCCATCAGCACCATGTTACTGACATCATTTGCAAACTCAGTAGCTTATGCTGCCTCAGTGACTGTTTCTGTGGCTTCTGTAGTATTTCAAGCAATAGAAGCATGTGTTTGCTTGTTCATTGTCTAGGAAAAAAAAAGTATATTTTAAACATTTTCTGTAAGTTGTGACAAAGCACAATTTGTCTGCATGTATTGGTATGGCAGGCTGTCTGCCTTGTGGTAGGAAAAATTTGTCTGGCAGTAAAACTGGATATATTTTAATTATCCCTGCTCACTGTGCCTTATCCCAAGTTATACAGGACTTGAGTCAATTGCAAAAGAAATTTAATATAGGAAAAGGCCAGTTTTTTATATTTTTCTATATAGTACCATCCAGTATCACAGAAAAGCCAACTAGGTACCTATACAGTTTGCTGTAATATTTAGCTCTGTTACTTTTTCATGACTCACTTATTAGCCAACACTCACACCTCAGGCTGCACCACCTGAAACCTCCCATTTATAGTTTCCCCTCCTTTGATCTGTCAGGTGTGTGTGGATCAAACACAAACTAAAAGTAGCACTAGCTCTTTAGAGAGGAAACAAGGTTTTCTCAGTCCCACAAAGGGTCTACCTACCATGCAGTGTTTGATGTCCCATAGGCTATACTGAATTCTAAAGGAAAAGTGTTCATATTCATCCACTGCTGTATTTTATATTACCTTCATGTCCTTAAAACTAAAAGATATAAGTTCTTGGTCTGGATATATTGAATTAAAATTTTTTGTGTTATAAACAGCTGGCACATTTCACTTGTCTCAACGGGAGAATGGGCAAGGAGTTGCAGTAAAGTCAGGTTTAATCATTTCAACTTTGAGTCATTGCTACAGAACAGCAGAGGAAAAAAATACAGAGGTCATCTTTTCTTAAGGAATGGTGGGAGGAAATTATTTTCATGTGCTGACCGCAAGAATATTCAGAACCAAATTAAAAATCTGTTCAAGTTGTCAGAACTACTTATGCCATTATTTAGGTTTTTGACAGTCTGCAGAACCATTATGTCTACTGTCTGCAGTTACAAATTCTACTATGAATCCAATAAAGTTAAATAGAGATAAATTAATAAATACTTTTGCTCAATTTTCACTAAATGTAAGATTTGGAGGAATTCAGTGTTGCTATTTTTTTTTTACACTTACATTTCTGTTTTTCTCCAGTCAGATATCAACTTTGAAAGTCTTGTTCTTCATGCTGTCAGTGCTTTTACTTCATTCTAGGATGGGCAGCAATAAAGGTGGTGAACTGCTCTTGCTATTTAGATAAATTGGTTACTAACAGCTCAGAGTTTTATAATAGTAGTGGTGACAGAACTCTATATTGTTTCTTTAATTTCTCTAGTGTATATTCCATTTTTAAGAGTAGCTTTTAATTTACCTTTAATGCTTATCTCCTCTGCTTGTTAAGTTCTTGTTAGTTAAACAATCCTTATTTGCTATGAAATATTATATTTTCTTTTAATTTTGATTGTTTTCATAAGGAGAGTACTTAGCAATCTAATCTGAAGGATATAAGCACCAACTATAATGCCTTGCATTCTTCAACTCAGAACAGTTCAAGCTCATGGGAGCCTACCTGATCACCACAGATGGTTCATTCTGTTCAGCAAAGTGACTATGTTTCCACTGAATTCATAAATGCACCCATAGAAATGTTTCTGCTTATCCTTAACTAAGAATACTTGAGACTCAAAAAGTTTAATACTATCCTAGGCTTCCTAGATAGTTAACACATTTTGTCTAGCTACACGTTTAACATGCTTTTGGCAGACTTTTCAGTTTGAATCTCAGTCAAAGCAGATTTTCTTTAGAGTGATTGTTAATCACATTATTTATCAGGTATTTGGAATATAACTTTATTACAAAAGTCTTTTTTTTCTATTCAGAGGTATCTGTAACTATTGATGCTTCATGGCATTTCACAATATAAACATAATAACAACATAAAAAAGCATTTTGTGTGCTTTAAATTTGCTTCTGTCCCTGCTAGCAGCAAAACCAAGTGTTGCCGTATGTTTCCTCTCCATCAACACCATGTTACTGGCATCATTTGCAAACTCAGTAGCTCATTATATTTTATTTATATTTTATTTATATTTTATAGCTTAGTATATTTTATTGATTCACAAAGTGTGTATTAGTCACCAACAAAGCTGTGTGAGACTTACGGAATCCTAGCTATTTCATTGGGAGACTGTTCTAAATAAAGAATTTAAGGATCTTTACAGACTCAGGAAAAATATAGAAAGAAATAGCTGATAATTCAGTGAGATGCTGACTTCTCAATAGTTTCATTAAAAAAAAAATTGAGAATAAGTGCTCTATGAACAAACAGTGAAGCAGAAACCTTTTCCTTCACAATTAATAACATTTAACATACAATCTCTACACAAGGATTTATAATTGCATTTATTTTTTAGATCTTCTAATGTCTCATTATGTATGATGCAATATTCATAACAACATGTTCCAGAAATAATCAGCTGTTTTTGGAATTATTATCTGGAATTATTCTGGTTCACCAATTAAACTCATAAAACATTGTGTGAACAGAGCTAAGCTCTATATGCTTGAAAGAATAATTCCAGGTGATCGAATAAAGGAGATCAAAAGAAACTTCTGGTATAACTATTAAATGACTTTTTCAGGCTGCCCTGGTATGTTTGTGGAGCTTTTGTTAGAATTATTCTTTCCACACAAAACAATTTAGAATCATAAAATCACCAAAAATGGAAAAGACCTCCAAGACCATTCAGTCCAACCATCCAAGTGCCACCGATATTTTCCCACTAAACCATGTCCCTTAGTACTACAACTAAATGTTGCTTGAGCACCTCTAGGAATGGTGGCACAACTACCTCCCTGAACAGCCCATTCCAGCACTTGGTCACTCATTTTGATGAAAATTTTTTCATAATATCCAACCTGAACTTCCCCTGGTACAACTTGAGGCCATCCTCTCTCGTCTTAAATTTACTTTGCTTTCAAGGAACTGCAGAAGAGGAACTGTGTCAGACAATAGGAAAAGCAGAGTATGTTTAAGAGTTCTTCCTCACTATCTGTTTACTCTCTGCTATTTCAACAGTAGTCATATGGAAAAAATACAGAGGGAATTTCTAACACTCATGTTAGATAAGAACTAACAGTTGCTTTTTTTTTTTAGCATGCTGTCTTTCCTAACATACATCAGTGAACAAAGTGGTTTTTCTCTAATTAAATACTGTCAGCTTCTGTGTTCCTCATCGTGATCTTAGAATTTCATAAGATTATCATCAGATGTCCTTAACACACACATGCAGAATTTCTCTTATTCCTGTTTACCCATAGTTTATTTGCTAATGCTTATTTGTTGCTATTTTCATTTCAGTGTATATAGATGAAGACTTTGTTTATTTCACCATATCTTTGCTTTTCTTGCCAAAACAGTAAATCTAAGCACTGTTTCAAGTGCTGTCCTTCATTTTCAGAACTTCTCTGCAGTGATCAAGTAGGAAGGTGGGGGAGTTGAAACTGCTCATGGACTTTTGATTGGAATTAGTTTCATTTTTAATTTTTTTACTTTCTTTCCTAAGTCTTGCTTATGTACAAAAAAGAGCTCTACCCTTAATCACTCTTTTCTAGAACAGGGCTTTATCATATCATTTATTAATGACTTTATCATATCATTTATTCCAAACTCTTTTGACAACACCAATTCAGATAGAAAGCTCTTTAGCAAAATATTACTGCTTTATAGAATCATTGAATCATAGAATTGTTTGACTTGGAATGGATCTTTAAAGATCATTTAGTTCAAATCCCCTGCAATGAGCATGGGCATCTACATCTAGATCAGGCTGCTCAGAGTCCCATCCAGCCTGACCTCAAAAGTTTCCAAGGGCAGGACATCCACTACATCTCTGGGAAAGCTACTCCAGAGTTTCACTACCCTTATCATAAAACACTGTTTCCTTATATACAGTCTACTTTCCCATTTTTGTTTTAAACCATTTCCCGTTGTTCTTTCATAACAGACTTTGCTAAAGTCTATCACCTTCTTTCTTGTAACCTTCCATTTAGATATTTGAAAGGCTGCTATCAGGCCACCTCAGAGCCTACTGATCTCTAGACTGAACAGCCTCAGCTCTCACAGGCTCTAATAGGAGAGGTGTTCCATTCCCTGGATCATTTTTGTGGCCCTCCTCTGGGTGTGCCCTAACAAGCCTGTGTCCCTCTGGTACTGAGGACTCCATATCTGGACACAGTTCTCAAGGTGAGGCCTAACCAGCACAGAGTACAGGGACAGGATCATTCTCCCTCTACCTGCTGGCCATGCTTCTTTCGATGCAGCCTTTGATATGGTTGGCTTTCTGGGCTGCAAGAACACACTGCTGGCTCATGACCAGTTGCCATCCACCAGTACCCCCAGGTCCTTTTTGACAGGGCTGAACTCCATCCTTTTGTTCCCCAGCTTGTATTAATAATGAGAGTTGCCATGACCTAGGTGCGAGACCTTGCACTTTGATTTGTTGAACCTCCTGAGCTTCACCTGGGCCCAGTGCTTGAGCCTGTATAAGTCTCTCTGAGTGGCATCCCATCCCTCAGAAGTGTCAGCTGCACCAACGACACAGCTTGGTGTCGTCCACGAACATTCTAAAGATGCACTCAATCCTACTGTCAATGTCATTGATGAAGATATTAAAGAACACTGGTTCCAGTACTGACACCTGAGGGACATCACTCATCACTGATCATCATCTGGACATGGAGCCACTGAACCCCACACTCTAGGTACAATCTTGCAGACAGTTCCTTGTCCAATGAACAGTCCATCCATCAAATCCATATCTTTCCAATTTGGAGAGAAGGAGGTTATGGGGGACTATATCAAAGGCCTCACTGAAACTGTTCTCTTTTTTGTTCCCTGTGACACTTTTAATCCAATCTGTTTCATCATGTAGCCTCAGAGTGTGGTTCATCTGTTCACTGCTGCACTATGGTAAACCTACCACAGTTACTTACATTAGGCTTAGAGCTAAACTAAGTCAGTGAAGACCTACAAGACCAGTGATGATGTTCAGGGAAAGTCAAACATAAATGGCAAGATAAAATCTGCTGAGAAAAATGTTTATAAAATATCAGTGCAAGAGTATGAGCTTGTAAGTAATCGTAACACCTACCCTTAAGGGAAAACATTGCACACCACCACACACACACTGATTCTTTCTTTATTGTTTTCTTACAGTGTAAGAATATTTTTTATTAGACTAAGTGAGTTTTATAGTGTTGATTGTTAGTAAAAATATCTGGCTAGCATCGTCTTCCTGATTTAAGTAAACAGTATTTGCTTTTTATACTGAATTTATGAGACTTCTGTGAGTTTTGGTGTTTTTGATATAGTGGCATTTTGAAATCAGATTGTAGATATCATGTGAAAAGTAATTTTTCTATCAACACAACCTCAGAGAAGTTTATTTTGTTCTGTAAAAAATTAGGCAAAGCTTGCAAAACAAGGCAAAATTCCAGTGAATGAAGTTGAGATTAATTCCAGCCTTTAATTTATGTGGAACAAAGAAACAATGAACAAAGCCAGATCTCAGTGTAATTTTATCTAAAGAAAGCTCTCTTTGATAGAGTAACATCACAACAATGAGCTAACTGCCACTGTGATTGGACAATATCATAATGTAGTGATCTTGCTATATTTCTGTTTCTTGGTTGTTCCCTGCTACAATTCTAAGAATGTTTGTAATCTTTTCTTGTAGCTTACAGTTTGCCTTACCCATTTCTTTGCAATACAAAAGTATTTCACTATGCAAAGTATTTATATCTAGACCTCTTTTTCTCTCTTCAGCATTTCTCTGTGTATGACCCACTAACTGTGAACACAGAACAGACATGGCCATGTCCTCTCTTGTTCCTCTGGTGGTGCAGAAGGGCTCCATTCAACATCCCTGCAGCTGGCATGTTTGACTTTGGGCATTGTATTGCTGAGTAGTGCAAATGCTGTTGTTACTTGCTGGTGCTGGGCTTAGATTCCTAGCTCATGGTTGTTTTTTCAACTAGTTGACAAGGCTCCTTAAGGAAAGAGATATTTAGGATTGCAAATCATTAAGACTTCTGTAGCTTGAACTCTAAGTTATTTTCCATTCATCACACAGAGACAGCTTTGGCAGAAGTAGGTTGCTGGCTTGTTATGTAACTGGTGGAATTAAAAATTCTGAAACTGATGACACACCCTTTCAAGCATAGGAATTAATAACATGATTGCCATTAGCAGTGAGTGCTGTTTTTGTGTCACAGTAAAGAGACCAGCTACATAAATACTCAATCACTGTATCAATGTATTGCAGATCTCTGGGCACCTCCCTCATTCCCTTTCCTGTCTTTGACACCTTCCACTTTCTTGCATTTTCCAGTGTGGTTTCCTGTGGTCAGTTCTGCCCTGGTGCAGAGACTATGTCCTGCAGGGACTACAGACACATTGAAAAAGCTGAATTTCCTCATTGTAGTGAAAGAGAAAAGAGAATGAGCAAACTGAAGTTTCTGAATGTACTTCATACAAGGCAAACTTAATATGCAAAGAGATCTGGATATTTTATGGCTCCTTTTAGTGACACTGATTGTTCTCTCTTCCTGTTTCAGGCTTTATTTAAAAGGTCACAGTGGAACAGCTGGAAAACAGAGTAGCCTGATCCTGCATGGTGCTGAATTCAGTACAAAAGATGCTGACAATGACAACTGCATGTGTAAATGTGCTCTCATGTTAACTGGAGGTGAGTACAACTCTGAAAATATGTAGTACATTGTTGGGAGTCCACTCTATTTTCCTTATGCAAATATGGATTAAGTTGCATTCATGGACATGTAATTACTATGCGAAAATTCCTTTTATTATTATAATTTGTACTCTCTTATTTTTCTATGTTATGGTAGTGTCAATACCCCAAGTTTTCTTCCCCAAGTGAAATATTTATACAGTGAATATACTTCTGTGCTGAAACTGCTGCAACAAATTCAATAGGGAAAGTACCACTTCGCATTATTGTTGAGGCATATAAGATGCTAAAAAGGAATCCCTTAGTAAAAGAAGAGAGAAAGGACAGGGAAATAGAAATATAGGTGACTCTGAAAGTAATGTCTACTATTTATTTCCATGGATATTACAACAGATACAAAAAGCACAATAACATTATTTGATTGAGCAAATTCTCACTAATAAAACACTATTTTTCAACACAGCCGCCAACATTAGCCATGCATTTTCACCAGCAATGAACAAGAGCCCACATGCTGTTCCAGTAACAATCTGGACCAGTAGAGGTTTCATAGCATTGTCTCATAGCTGCTATGATGACAGCGTTGCTAGGAAAATGTTGCCCACTGTCAACAGGTTACAGGCTACTTTGGCCCAGTTCCATGACTAGTGGAGACCCACAGACCCAAACCCTGGGAAAGGGGAAAAAGCAAAAGGGGAAAGGGTAGGGAGATGGGCCTAAAAACAGAACAGCAGCAATGATCTAAGGAGGAAAGCTGATTTATTAGATAAGATATTGGAATGTAAAATAAGACAAAATAGTACGATATAACTGGAGTTGAAGCTATTTAATCAAATAAAATGAGAGAGACAGTGTCAAAAAACCAAAGGCCTTACTCTAATGCTGAAGGTGAGACTACTAGGGAGCAAACACTGCCGAGATGAGCAGAAAGGGAAGAAAGGAGGCATCTCATGATGTGCAAACAGTTTTATTTTTCCCTCTGGAAGGAAAACAGAAACACTAAGTCCTCTAGGGTATTTAGTCTTCTCTTCTGAAACAGGTGTACTCAGAACTATCAACGATCCATGGCTTGTAGTAATGACACCTGTAGTGATGCATTCCAGGAAACTGCTCCTTTTAGCCTTGTATTGGTTCAATAAGTCATGACAAACTTACATAAGATATTATTTCTACTTCTCTGTGAACATATGTGGGACCTGCTTGGGGCAAACTGCAATATTTCAGCATTCCCCTATTGTTTCCAAGTAATGAAGGCAATACTGAGCTCTGTACACAGTTCTCTCATTGTAATCCATCGTTTTGTGAAGATGAGCTAATTGAGATGTACTTCATTGCATGGTGTGACAGCTGTGCATTACCATCTGGAAATGCACTACCTAAGATGAATGTTGACTGTCAATAGGCATAACTTTTTCCACATGGAAAAATTCAGTGACACGCCTTTGCTTCATATGCACTTCCATGTCAGACAACATTTTGTCGGACTGACCCTCTGCTGCCATCTCTCACATGGCAACAAAATGTAGTGGAATATTGGTGGGAAGGCTTCACCTCTACCACACCACCAACATCCACCTCTGATGTCATGGACCAGCATAGTAAAATAGGAGGCATTACTTTCACAGCAGCCTTGATAATAGAAGATAAAGTTTAAAAATTATTAGAACCTGGACATGAAATATATTATGTAATTCACGTAGAGGTGTGATACTATTATTGAAATAACTACTGTGATTCATCTCTCTGTCTTATGTACACATACTTGTGAAAGACAAAACCTGTAGACTCAAATCATGGGACTTTGGTCTTCTGTAACCTTTGAACAACATTATTAGTAAGCAGTCAAAATGTGGAAGGCAAGAGAGAGAAACTGGGGTGAAGGGCAATCACAGATAAGTAACTTTTGGACAGTTGAAAGAGATCAATCTGACGACTAAGTGTTGCAAATATGACTGCTCCCTCCAGTGTGGAGGAGGAATATCCAAGGTTATCTCCTCATACAGATGCCTTAGAGAACTGCCAAAAAGTGAGAAATTTCTCTTTAAATTGGTGCTTATTCTGAGTCACTGAATGAGCACAGTCATTTTTACATCTTGGATGTCTCACTAAAGGAGAAATCGTGCACTGTGTTTCTTTGATTCATAGACTGCATGACCAAGAAAGGTTCTTATCTTCACATCCGATCTTCTGAGAATCTCCCTTAGTGATTTCTAAGTTTCTTGGAAAAAACTCTGGAGCACCAAAATTATTCAGTATTTTGGATTGGACTTTAAACTTGATATTATTGGTAGTTACTGGCATTATGACTATACCCAACTCAGGCCACATTCAGGCATATATTAGACTATCATCTCTTAACAGAAGATGTTTTTTTTGTCAGTGGAAGTTCTTAGCAAACACACAGCCTACCTCCTCATTCTCTTTCCTAATTAGATATTACACAGGTGGGAGAGTTTTTAGGAGTCATTTTTTTTATTAAATGTCAGTTCAGGAAACATATTCCAGCAGACGAGTGATCACAGAGTGCTTTCCCACTTGTGTAACAAAAGTTACTTCTAAGGCAAATAATGGGTAAGAAGTCAATGGTTGATTTTAATTAAAACTATGATCCTTTCCCTTAGAGACCATGCTAAACTAATGCGTAAATACTTCCAGGGCTGATCTGAGCTGAGTGAGAACCTCCTAAATGGGAGTTGTGTCTGTGCTGAAGTGCATATTCATTCATGTATCTAAGCTGCCTGGAAAAACACCTCTGCTCCTAGACAGCTAAATCTGGGAGCTGTGGATTTTGTTTATTTTCCTACCCTGACTTCTGCGGCAGGTCAGTGCCCTGCTAAGGTCAGCCTGATGTTGAACAACCATTCCACAAAGATTCACATATATTTTGCTGCAGCAGTCCCGTAAATCAATAGGAAAACCACAGCTTGGAATATGCTGGTAGCATATAAAAGGAATAAGGAGGAGGGAGATGAAGTACCAGAGGGTGAGGAAATCACAAATAGAACAAATCACTGCAATGTAAAAGGAGGTGCAACTAGGCCTTGAAGAAAGGTAACTGAAACAGCAGTGCAGCACTTAGTAATGTGTAGTTCTTAAAGAAGAGAAAGACCTCAGTCGTGTAAATTGCTTTAAAAACATGAATCATCCTCCCTGCTAAATCTTTCTCAGATACTGCTGCAATTTACTCCTTGAAAAAGACTTTCTCATTCCTGAAATTGAATTAAATATCAAAACATTTGTTTAGTGAATAGATTTCAGTTTTATGCCACAGAATAAGACTGATTAAAGTAACAATCCAAAAGAGTTTTTGGAAAAGCTCTTTTTTCTTTTGAAAGTTATCAGACAGTCTGTTAGTTTTGGCAGCATCACAGACAGCACATTAATGATGAATGATATGAAATCTGAAGGCAGGTTCCTTGCTATCTTGACAGTTTTGGTGATCCTGTTATCTCTATGAGGTGAACTGAATATATTTATGTCAGGAATAAAGCCTGCGATAAGCTGAAGCTCAAGACTGTGATATGGTTACAGTCAAGACTGAAAATAAAAATGTAAGGAAAACACACATTTCTCTCCACAATCTTACACGTTGTCAGTTTTATTTGATCTATATAAAAAGAAATTTCTCTCCTCCTTTCTATTCTTTTTCTCCCCTAAAATTTAAAAAAAAAAAAAAATAGTGAGAGAGGATTATAATATAGCATCAACAAAATACTGTGTTTGTGTTCTTTGTCCTTTTGAGAGTCATACTCAGCTTGTTGACTCTATCTTAATACTAATTTTAAGGAATAGTACTAGAATGTTCACACCCAAGCTGGATTCTCAACTCCTGTGAACTTTACACAGAAGTTAAATGTTTTAGCTATTTTTTATGGAAAACTTGGAAAATTTCAACTAAGCACCCTCAGTTTACTCTAAGTGGAGAAAGAAGTGTATTTATTCAGATAATTTCTTCATTTGAATTTGATATTTGTCAAAGTAGCATCATCCTTTTCTTTTTTGACAGTAACCAAAATTGACTGGTGCAACATCTCCAGACTGTAACAAAAGATAGTGTTCCCATATAATTTCAAGCATTACTTTAGAAGAGTACCCCAGTGATCTACATGCTGAGCTTTTTGTAAAATATAGCACTTAAAATGCTCATCAGAAAGAAGCACTGAATAGATGTTCAAGACACTTCAGACTGATTTACAGTGAAAGAGCACTTAATATCTGTGGATCAGATCTGCTGGCATCAGGCCAAGTTAGAGCATCCTGCCAGGTACTACCTATCAGCTGAGCCCCAGAAATTGCTTGTGCAGTCACCTACAGGTACTGCAAAACAACTTACAGTACCTTAGACCATAGTGCAAGACTTAAAATACTTTGTTTTTCTTTCCTTTGCTACAAGCTGAGATGTTTACACAAACTTTTAACTTCAGGTGACAGGTAAGGACATAATTTATCATCTATTAAGCTTGCCAAAGTGATACGGAGGCATTCTAGATGTCTAGCTAAGACTGGAAAAGCATATAACCACTTAAATAGTGTTTTTTAAATGACAGGAAATAGAAGTCCATTTGTCTGCAGTCTTCTGTCTCCAACAGCAGTAAGGAGTATATGGCTCAACATGGGTGTAAGAACTCTGCAAACAAATAATACTTCCCCCGTGTATTTTTCCAGCCTCTATCTTATGCATCTCAAGAGTTTCCTGAGTCAGAGATATTTCCTGTGACTATATATAACAGTCCTTGGTGTATCTTTTGTCTATTGGGTGAGACGCTTCTCAACAGCAATTCCAAACAGTGGCACATTTGTTGTTTTACTTTTTGTTTCTCCAAGTGGCAAATTTTATAAATCTCTGGCAAGACCAATATAGAGAATTCTTGTCATTTCTTGGAGGGAAGTTCTTGTTTATAAGTAGAACTCTGTCCATACATGACCTGATCAGAATAAAAAAAAATGGTTTCTGTTATATTTTGTTTGAAACAAAAGCTTTGAAAGTAGTAACCTCAGTGCTCTTGAGATTACCTGCTCTGTATCCCAAGGATATTTTTTATTCATTTTTTTTTCCTATTTTTATTTTTCACTCATCGTTGCTTTCATAAAGATGTTACGTATAAAGCACCACCCATGAAGGACAATTTATATTACCCAACATGTTGTAGGCAGAGGAATAATAATACCATGTAGGTATGAAGTGATTGTAATTACACTGATTTGTGCTAGAAATGTTAGAATCACAGAATCATAGAATACTTAAAGACACAGGAGTCTTTTAAAGGTCATCTAGTCCAACTCCAATTGGGAGTAGTTCTAGGGAACAGTAGATCATGTTGCTCAGGGACTGATCCAGCCTCACTTTGAAAGTCTCCAGGGACAGGGCATCTCTGCACAACCTGTTTCAGTGCCTCACAACCCTCACTGCAGGAGCCTTTTTTCCTTATATCCAACCTATATCTACCCTTTTTAATCTTGATGTCACTTCCCATTGTTTTGTCACAACAGACCCTGCTAAAAAGTCTCTTCTTTTCTGTAGCTCCTCTTTAGATATTCAAATGCCACTATCAGGTCACCTCTGAGCCTTCTCCTCTCCAGGCTAAAGAGCCCCAGCTCTTATAGCCTGTCCTTGTAAGAGAGGTGTTCCATCCCTTGGATCATTTTTATTAGATGTTTTTCATTAGACATATGACTGCTGCGAACATCATCATTATATTACCATGTTTATAAATACTAAGTATGGACAGTAGTAATAAAGCATTAGGAGAACACCAGGCAGAGACTGGCTTCTAAAATAGTCTATTTATATATTTAGATGAGAATATCAGTCTACTAATATGAAATATTATGACATATTATGACCAACCCAATGCTCTAGCAAACAGTAGAAAATAGGCCTGGAAAAAAGTTTTTCTCTCCAACACAGATTCTTCTGTTCTTATCTATCTATTTATTTTTTCTCTTTCTGTTCATTGTCAAGATTTCTAATGGTAAAGATTCAGACTTGCAATACAGTCTGCTACTGATTTCGGCTACACTAAGAAATCTTTTTTTGATGTTTAAAATAATTATATGACAATTCAAGTTAGTCCCATTTTGTTCTACCCTCCATTACTGGAAAGAATGAATCCTTCCTTTGCATTCCTTTGAGAAAAAAAAATGCTTTTTTTAATTTTTTTTTTATTTTTTGAGATTTTTAGAAATTTCCTTCTGTCTTCTGTATTCTGCGTTATACAAGCCTAAGTCTTTCCTCTTACATTAGCTTTTCTGGAGTCTGCCATATTGCTCCAAATATAGCTTAAGGTATCATCCAGCACTGGACCCAGTCTTCTAGCTGAGAAGTTATCAGTGCAAGTGCAAATAGATCCTAAGTATTACCATCTAACTTATTTGAAGTACAAAAGCTTGGAAACATTGAAATTATTCACAAAATAAATTGTCTTCCAAATAATAAGGGCTAGTTCAATATTTTTGGATTAGAAATTTTCCTTACTGGTTTTGTTGCCAAATTCACTAGATTTTATAAGCAAAACTAGAGGGTCAGAAATAGACATTGGCTTTTCATAGAAAGCATTTCTTCCATAAGATCATAGGAGTGTATGATTCAGATTTTCTGTGTTATTGATCAGATTGTATTGGGATCTTACTGTAGTTAGAAGTGTTCATAGTAATCAAGGAAGAGAGGAGATACTGAAGTATAAAGAAAGGGTCATCATCAGCCATTCAGGGTTTAAAGCATGTAGAAAGCAACTAATATTCTCTCATCAAAGCTAAGTAATTATTAGGAAGTTCTCAATCATGCTAGACTTACAATATAATTGTGAAGTGATGAACATTAGGTTACTAAAAAATAATCAGTTCTACATATATGCATGTTTAATTACAATTAATTAAACCAAAAACTGCTAACATTGGTGTACAAAAAAACTCTTTTATGTTTTTACTTTTGAAAATAAAGTTTTTACTAAATGAAAATTATGTTAATATCAGCAGGTTTCCACTATATTTTTCTAGTAATATCATTATTCATTTGAGCAACACTACATTATTAGGTATGGTTTTGCTCAAAAAAATTTGCAGAAATTATCTCAGTGTACATTCATATTCAAATGAAGATATAGTAAAAGCAGGTCTGTGGAGCTGATGTGATGATAGGTAGTTTAAGATGACTGAACTATTCAAATTCATTTATTTAGTGAAAAGATATGATGAAATTTAGCAACTCCCAGAGGTAAGAGCAACAGTAGTTAAAGAGCAGTGAATAGGATTTCACAAAGCATAAGTGTGCTTTACTCATGAAGGGCAGCTGTCTACAAGCATGATTCATGTTTGTTTGTATAGCTTACTTTCAAACAACTTAGCAATGTATTACCTAAATTACTTTGTGTTTGGACAGTATACTTTATGGCTGTTATTAGGGATCGTTATTGTGAACGGTGATGATAGTACTCCTTATAGTACAAGAAAAAAAAAGGTAATTATTAAAAGTGGGTTAGCCATAAAAGACGGTAGGAGTTCAAATAAATAACTAAGGACATGACATTGACAGCAGCTTGAAGAAACTACCTATGTTTCTAAGCAAAAACTTTCTTAATGTTCTTGTGAAAGCCTCCCCTTTATCACTTCATTAGTCACTTTAAAATCTTTCGCCTACTATCATTTCTTATAACATCTACTCTTCATGATTCATATGCATGATTCAAATGTCCTACAGAAATCACTGCCAAAAGATCTATCTGAGGTTAATATCTTACTGCTATTCCAAATGGTCTTGATGCTTATTTGGGAAATCCATTTCCTTGTAGTGAAAACTAAACAAGATTCCTCAGAGGGGGGAAATCCTGTGAACCTCAGGAAATAAGTCAACATCTAACTATTGGGAGTCTTTCCTTGTTTCAGACTGTCCCACAACCATGGAGTTTCTTTGCTTGATGTTTCCTGCACAGGCCAGTGTTGCAGGTATATCTTTTAGGTACTTCAGTTTTATGTTCCCCCATTTCATCATAGATACCAAAAAAGCACTGCTTCTATTTATCTTTCCCCAGTCTATAAAGCTGTGCTTGTAGAAAAATAATTTCTCTTTCATTTATCCAAAGATGTTAATTTTGGTTTTGAGACACGCACTTGGAAGTTTTGAGACCCTATGGAGAGTGAAGAGTTTTTAGAGGACTACATGGGAAGAAGGAGAGGAATAATCATATGAAAACAAACAAACAAAAAGCAAATAAATAAAGGGGAAAATAAATGTGTTGTTTTTTTATTTTTTTAAAGAAAGATACGAGAAAGTAAAGCCAGCATCTTAATGTAGTATTGGAAACATCTTTTTTAACAATTGTACAGTCTCACAAACAAATCCAGTACTGTAAGCAAAAACAAATGCTCACTAGAACTTATTTTGAGAGAAGTAATTATTTAAAAGTCTATGATATGAGAATTGAGTAGGTCCTCACAAAATATTTGTACAATCTTGTATATCTTTCAGTAGTTCTATCTTTAACATAGATTTTGAAAAAGAATACTGGTAACCATTTCCCCAAAAAGTCAGTTCATGAATCTGTTGCTGTTCCTTTAAGATGAGTGAAATGGTGTCTAGCACAGCTTGACATACCTTCATCCTAGCACTGTAAACAGAACTAAATTGCATCTGTGTTCCAGCTTTGAAAAATGAGGATTAGATTTTGTCTGTTTAACTTTGTCTTAAGTTTCTAGAAGATTATACTCTTGTTACTGTAAAACATCATCTGTACAGCTTTCTCTTTCTTTGCTTATTACCCCCTTAGGTATATCATTGTAATCAAAGGGAGGTCAATTGTATTCAAACAGAGGTCTGCCAGAATTTATCTGGCATAAATTCTTCCCTTAAGATTTTGCTATGAAGTGTTACTTCTGAAAAAAGAAAAAAAAAAAAAAAAAAAAAAAAAAATCACCAAGAATTATCCAAAATCAAAAAAATTACTTCACAAGGATAAAAACAAAAAT